>JZLH01S0032812.1:24409-38722 GCA_001188425.1 Eucidaris tribuloides
ACACACACACACACACACACACACACACACACACACACACACACACACACACACACACACACACACACACACACACACACACACACACACACACACACACACACACACACACACACACACACACACACACACACACACACACACACACACACACACACACACACACACACACACACACACACACACACACACACACACACACACACACACACAAAATATACCAATACGTTTATTTAGATGGCTACTCAGGAAAACACAGGCTCCTCATAAATCATATCGAGTTGAATCCAAGTTTGGCACCAATCTCGTGAAAAACTCGGGACAGTTCGAAATCAATCGTTATTGTTCGTATCGATGCACGAGTATTTCCAAACATGTTTCAAGTACTCGTACCTGCATGAGCTCGGATATGGTAGGAGCTCGTAAGACAAATTGAGAAGCTCGTCATTTTAATTTAACTGATACATGTGAGAGTAACTTTAATAACACACACTTAAAACAAACAAATAAACACACAAGTCATTTTCTTTTGTTTCAAATGTGTTTCCATTAGACTTATCTCTCTCGCTTTAAACACTTGCGTGACTAAATTCATTTCGGAAAATCTCATGAATGCAAACCATTTTGTAATGAAGTAACACATTTACATCTAAAGAACAGATTTCGGGTTATTTTATCGGCTGACATTTCGGAATTACGATTTGCAACAAAGCAGAAAATGGGGCTGGAAAGCATGAAAACCATGGGAAATTATATTCATTACTGACTTTAATTACGATATTTATAAATATTGGATAACAGTTGGTAAAATTACGCCGATGTGTCGGAGTGGAATACGTTTTGCTTATACACGAGGTAGAAATGGCAAAATGTTAGTGCACACGATATGTTGTTACAATTTCAGCCAATCTAACCATGAAAGTGTTTGATTAAGCAAGATTATACAGTCGAGTCGCCTTTCAGTCCAGCTGAATGATTGCGTTAGACACGCTCGTAAAATAACCATATTTTATGTATGCGCGTCACTTGCGGCAATTCCAAGCAAGCGACTGCTCTAGAGACTAACCAGCGACAACTCAGTTTGAAGTAAATTGATCGTTACACGTGGGATATCTTGTAATCAAACAACCATGTAGATGGCAGCTTTCTTCGTAGTCTTGTACAGTGTAAATCGACACGATTTTCAGGCAGCAAGTCAGTAGTTTTGACAGAAATGTGTTGACAAACGTTCATCAATTACAGGCACTTAAATTTTCTCATCCACATGTCCCATGCTAGAGAGCAAAATAATGATAATAGTAATAATAATAAATACTACAACTACGACTACTACTACGACACTACGACTACTACGACTACTACTACTACTAACTACTTACATACTACTAATACTACTACGACTGCTACTACTACTACTACTACTACTACGAACTAATACTACTACTATACTACGACTACTTACGAGCTACTACTACTACTACTACTACTACTACTACTAATACTACTACTACTACTAATACTACTAACGACTGCCTACTACTACTACTACTACTACTACGACTATACTACTACTTACTACTACGACTACTACTTCTACTACTACATACTACTACTACTACTACATACTACTACTGCCATACTCTGACTAACTACTACTTTTTAATACTAACGACTTACTACTACGACTACTACTACGACTACTACGACTACTAATACTACTACTACTACTACTGACTACTATACTACGGACTATACGATAACTACTACGACACTACGACTACTACGACTACTACTACTACTACGACTACTACGACTACTACTACGACTACTACGACTACTACGACTACTACTTCTACGACTACTACTAAGTGTTGACTTTAAATCAAACTCCCAAAACAACATTCAGATATTATACCCCAGGATTATACTGTAGAGCTGAAAGGGGGGAGGGGGGGGGGGGTAGTTTCATTTTTAGTTGATGGTCTTAAGTAGATGGTAATGGACTGTTGATATGCATTCCAATACAATATGCAGTTAATTTAAGATAATATCGTATTTCAGAATGATTATTTGTAGCTAAAAATAAACTGTAGTTTTATATTCAGCACGTATAAAAGGTTAATGACATAATTGGGGAACTTGAAAGTGCCTCATATATATGACTTGAAACACACACCAATATACACCAGCTGGAGTGGATTGGATCTCCCAGTTGGAAGAATTAGTCTTTAATTTACTTAAGGAGAATCAAGCATGAACATACCAATATTTTATTTCTCTCGAGAAATAAATTCCATAAAAAGCTACACAACAGATTTGCTTGTCACAAGGGATATTGACAGTAGTAGTTTTAGAATGAGTTAACGTTTGACCACAAGATTTTCACAGCAGAATCCTTGCATAGTTTACTTGATTCTACAATCATTTCAGCCCAAATTGAGGACTACCTCCATCAAGTTGTTTACATTTAATTGATGGTGCACCTTTACAGTAAGATTGGACAGAGTGTTTATCTTAACTGCTATAATTAAATTCTAATAGAAGAATTACAATGTTTTTGCTTGTTGTTTTAATCAAAGCACACGAAAATGCCATCTGGGAACCTTTAGCAAAATATAGGAGCTAGAAACTCAATTTTAGTGGATTATAGTGACCGTTAGACTTAGATTTGATTTTTTTCTCGCGAGAAAAGAATTCCTGCCATAGAACGTACACTAAACGGCTATTGTTTTTCTTTTGCATTGTTCAAATTCTAGGCAATCACTGACCCCCAGATTTCACAGACATGCCCTTCATCAATTGCCTAAGGGCATGGGTTATCTTTTCCTGGTCTGCGGGGATGTTTGCAAATGAGATCCACTGCCTTTAAGTATGGCCCTGATAGAAGATGAACCCATACAAACCTACATAACAAATTTGTCTGTCATGTCTAATACTGATAGTGAATGTTTTTAGCGTTAGACCACAGAATTTTTACGGCAGAAACCTTTAATTTGCATGATTCTAGAATAGTTTTATCCCCCAGTCATGGTATTTTCCTTTAAGATAATGCATTCTTTATATGCATAATTTGCATAGTGATTCGTACCATCTGATTGTTTTGGTTGTTTTTATCACGAACCATAAAAAAATGAACGCTCTAACTTGTGAATGAAATATCATAAATAACATAGTCTTAAAGGCATCTTATAACAATATTTCCATAAAAAAAATGTAAGCTACATGATTCTTCATGCTACTAGTGTCTTTGATAAGGTCTAAAAATGAAGTCCAGAAAAAAAAATGCAGTTGAAATGATCATTAAGTGCTTTAAACAGTAAAATTTTTGAGAGATCATTCCAGTTTTCCCCCATAGATTGCTGTGTTGCAGAATTTTCATCGGCTGAGAATAATTCATGTGCCAATTTGTATCTGTACATATTTTACAAGTGACAGCCTAACTGTCTGAACTTTTGTGTATAGGGTGTTTATTTGTCCATTCGAACACTGTGAGATATGTCAGGCAGCAAACTTCGACAATTTTTATTTAAACGGGTCTTCCACAATGTTATATGCATAATTATTCGTACCTTTTAACTCTTGTTTAGTTGGGGGGGGGATATTGGGAAATTAATGCTTTACCTTCTAATTAAAATGATGAAATTATTATTAGAAGCACACGTCTGCCTTAACTGAATATAATATAGTTTGTAACATAATAATACCAGAGTATCCATGGAACGTACGTACCATTTTTATATTTCTTATAGCATTTTGTGTATGGCTTTCGCAACATGAATGGATTAACAAAGCCACCACGTACATGCATGATCCCTAACCACAAACTCATGCCATGTTTTAAGGTGTCTTTTGTATCTTGCGATTCCCTCCAAAGTCTGATGAAAATCCTTTTAACTTTTGTTGGTATTCGCACCAAACTTTTTCCTCTAATTTCAGGCTGCTGCCTGCTAACAAATCACAGCGACACGAGCGAAAATAACCGACTGTCTGCCGTGGCAGTTATTTTCACTTCACTTTCTCCTCCTTCTATAACCGCACGCTGATTTTGCTTCACTGTTCTGGATCACTCTTCCACTTTCGCGTTGTTTTCTTTTTCATATTTCTACCAAAGAGCGTTAACGAGAGAGAAATAGAGAAAAAAAGCAACTCCGATTCGCGTATTATTCGACAAAATATTCATAGGCTTGTATCGATCTTATTTAAGTATTCATGGGACCGGGCCTGTATAGCTGGTAACAATGTCATTCGCCTCCGACTCTCTAGTAATTCATTCAGACGATCAGCCATTGAACGAGCTTTTCAAATCAGTTACAATAGATGTTCCGAGCAGTGCGTCTATGCCGAACTCGAGTTTTCAGTTGTTGGCCATCGCACGCGCTGTTTTCTACACCTTCCTCGTCTGAGAGTGTTTTTTTTTTTTTTGTATCCTTCATATCTCTCTCTCTTCCATTCCTTCTTTTGGCAAATCGTATCTTTCTGGTTGGCGCGAGGTTAATTTTGTAACAGCCCTCTCTCGCTAGCTCGTATGCTCGCTCGACGGAGTTTGAATTAAACATCGTATTTAATAATTTAGTTACGTGCAGATCTCATTATGAACCCTTATATTTGGTCTTGTGTGTGGGTTTGTATTTTGCGCGGTAAGATCGTGTCGAAGATATTCGAAAATCTTAGAAGGCGGGAAGGAAATGGTAAAAAGGAGCGTGTGTTCTGATCGTGTGGAATCAATAAATGCCGCTTTTTGTTCATATCACACCGTTAGCATCCGAGCGGTTGATTGCCCCTTCTCCATGACTCAAAGAACAATATTTTCTTGCGCACAATGGCATTTCAAGAAATGCATCCTTCTCAATATCCATATCCGGGGCATAATGTTAGAATTCAGGTGTAAAACACAGCTATTATTATACAAACGGAGAAATATCTCAAATCTGTAGGTATCAATAATGAAGTGACAAAATAAAGTAAAACATAAAGTAACACCAACTACATAATGCTGTAGGATGAATGAAAAAAAAATCACGCCCTGCACAAAATAATATTGAATCGCTTTCCTATAGGTCATTTCGTTTTAAATTTATTTTTCCTGTTTGTTTTACATTTTTATGTTGATTACTCTCCTTTAAAGGCAGTAGATCTCATTTGCAAACATCCCCGCTGACCAAGAAAAGATAACCCATGCCCTTAGGCTATCGATGAAGGATATGTCTGTGAAATCTGGTGATCAGTAATTACCTAGAATTTGAAAAATGCAAAAGAAAAACAATAGTCGTTTAGTGTACGTTCTATGGTAGGAATTTTTTTCTCGCGAGAAAAAAATCAAATCAGAGTCTAACGGTCACTATAATTCCACTTAAACTGAGTTTCTAGCTCCTACATTTTGCTTAAGGTTCCCATGGCATTTTCTTGTAAATGTCATTGTATTTACACAATGTTAATTTTTAGGCATGCAAAAGAGATGCCCCACCTTTAAATGGTAAGTTGTACAAGTGATTAATCATGAGGGCAATGATGAAAAAAATTGAATAAGAACTAAACCTAAACAGGACGTTTTGACTTTGCTGTATGATTCAGGATTTTCTAATAAAACGAAGTTAATTTTTTTATGGCGAAATACAGTACCCAACATAGGTGAGTACACCCCATAAAATTCTAAAAGTCTCACCATACCTCCTCAAATTGTTTCTTTTGTCTTGTATTGCAGCAATTATGTGATGTTTAATATAAGTACACTCTTAAAAATTAGGGTCAGTCTGACTCGGAGAAAGGATCCGTTGGGGGCACACTCGGAAAAGGATCAATTTTAACCAAATTCCGGGTCAAGTTTGACTAAAATCCAAGTCAGGTTGACTCATATTTTGGTCAACCTTGACCCGGAATTTGGTTAAAATTGACCCTTTTCCGGGTGAGCCCTCAACGGATTCTTTTCCGAGTCAGTTTGACCCGGGATTTTTAAGTGTTTACATTGATATCAATGTAATTTCCCAGCGTTATTACATGTATCTTTCAATAGAATTATATATTTTTCTCCAAATTTTGCCTGACGCTACAGCATACTTAGGATGTTTTGTGAACACCAATAACTCAAATTTGTGAGATTTGCCACTTATTCCCTTTTTACCAAAGTAGGGCAGTTGCATACTCCCCCTCCCCCTCCAGCTATCATCGACCTCTGTTTCCTGCTGATGGGATATGTTTTAAAGGCAGTGGATCTCATTTGCAAACATCCCCGCAGACCAGGAAAAAATAACCCATGCCCTTAGGCTATTCATGAAGGGCATGTCTGTGAAATTTGGGGGTGATTTATTACCAGAATTTGAAAAATGCGAAAGAAAAACAATAGCCGTTTAGTGTACGTTGTATGGTAGGATTTTGTTTCTCGCGAGAAAAAAAAAATCAAATCAGAGTCTAACGGTCACTATAATTCGACTAAAAACTGAGTTTCTAGCTCCTATATTTTGCTAAAGGTTCCCGGATGGCATTTTCTTCGAAATGCCATTGTATTTACACAATGTTAATTTTAGGCATGCAAAAGAGATCCCCTGCCTTTAAGTCAGTGTTATTTCAATTATTAATTTCAACTGCAAAATAAAACTACTTATCTCGGCATAAACATCCCAAAATCAGATATAATTTCTAATAATCAGTGTTAGTTACATGAAAACAAAATTAAATACAAATACGAGGATAAGTTTATTCAATTAAAGGAAATTTTGTAGATGCACACTCTATCCATAAATCAACTCCCACCCATGTGTTTTTGACAGTAGGTTGTAGAAAAAGTAGTTTGAGGGGACAATTTGGCGCCCTCTTTGTTGGTTTTGTGATAATTGTTGGTGAGTTGCTGATTTGACGCAGTGTGAATCAAGTTCTGAAAGCACTTAGGGCCTATTGGCTTTCACAGTCCAATCGATTTTGGATACGGCGTACGGGTGGTCTAGATAAAAACAGAATACAGTTACATCTTCTGGACAGACAGAACGTAATTTCATGGTATGAATTAAAGGCAGATTTGATCAATGGTTGTCAAACACCCAGTTTGTGCAAACAGTAGACAGAACATTTTCTATCAACATCACCTTACCGTTGTATATTCTGTACTAGATGATCATCACGACCATGGTTAGCATGTTTCTTATTGGAATGAGTTTTCAATCGACCTCACTGAAAGTGCATTAATTCGTTAATATCGATGAGACCAACTGTGCGCGATATTCGCAAACAACCTAGCGGTTGCAAAATTTCCGAGACACTTTTCAGCGCGGAAAATATCCGATGGCGAATTTTCGGAAATTTAGATAAATTTTCATATTATGAATTCATATATGAAAATTTAAAATGATCGGTCAACTAATATCATACATTTCAGAATATCAAAACACTTTTGCTTACGCAATAGAAGAAAGGAGACGAAGTATGTAAGGTAGCAGTGATTTCATTTTATTATTTTAGTTCAAATCATAGTAACATGCACGGATTTTTGTTTGCAACATGTGTATTATTTTAAAGCAGCCCTACAACCAACACTTCTCGATACGTTCAGCTTGATGACAATATTGTAATCAACTATTACGTTAAATACATTTTTTTACGTTTACAACACCCTATAATCGAGTTTTTCCACAAATGCACAAAGGTATGGAAATGTGTAAGGCAACTGTGATTTACACAGTTTTTACACAATAAAATCTGGTCCGTGCTCTACAACTGAAAACGAGTACCTCTTTGAGGACGATAGTAAGATTTGATTCTACTTAGATCTATATCGATTGAAGACAGTTTTGCATTTAAGTCAGTTGTAATTTAAACGGTTGTGTTCAGAAGAGTCAAAGCAACTCCTTAATTCAAATGAAAAAGGTCCCTGATTCAAATTGCCTGTTTCTAAGCGGTTTTTGAAACTTCAGTGATCTCATTTTTTCCGGTTATACATATGTTATGAATAAAACGAATATATTTATTATTTAAATAACATACAACGCTTTAAACAGTCGTAGTCCATGTGACAAACATTTACATATTCCTAGTTCACCGCTTAAGAAAGGTAACCATCTGATGTTTAATATGTATGAAATTATAATGATATATTGTGAATAATTTGTTCTGATTGCATGCGCGGCGGAAACAGATTGACATTTGACAATTGGAACTGGGAGGGGGGGACCTTGTTTGTAACAATGGGGTGTCCCTCCAAAACCAGTTGTATTATTCTAAGTGTTCCGCCATGCTGATTGTATTTATACCATTTGACCTGTCTTCCGTTTGGAATGAAATATTGACCTGTTCCTCTTTTATGTATACACTATTTCCATATAATATTTCAATAAGTCATGATGAAACAACTATCACACAATCGCTGTGACAGGCAGTTTTGTTGTCCAGCTTGCGGGGTGAATTGCTTATTTCTTAAATTGACGTGTTATACTGGCTTTTAAACATGTTTTGTTTTTCTGATTACTAGATAATACATAGATCCGGTGCACATATTTTTTATTAAGTTGCAAGAAGTTATTTTTAATTGCACACTATTCTAATTATGCCACTATAATAACCATCCAATCCGTAGTGTAATGGAAATACTTTTAAATTTGCCACGGCCTTTTTAATTGTCTACAGATACGAACAATATTTTTCGCCGATAAAGAAATCGTTGCCCAAGAAAAATTTAAACTGAGGTAATAATAATAACAATTTTGATACGATAGAAATTGTACAATAATACGATGATTTTTTATTTTACATCAATATTAATACAACGGGACAATTTTTTCTATGCCAGCTTTACTCTACTATAATTTAACATTTTACATTTGTATCATTAAAATGATAATAAGTCATGTTTACATTATTTTCCATTTCCATACTTACACATACTATCATGTTGCATTATATGCCAAGTTCCCATTAATTTGAAGTAAAAATAATCATCAATTAATTCCACTTCATGTGAGAACAGCAGTCGTATCAGGTATCTTGTTACTTTTCAAACTTCGAGGAATCTGATAATTGAACGGCGCATCCTCTCGAGTTGCGGTCATGGACAACGTGTGAATACATAATTCATCCTATGCTCTCGCCCTTCACGAATCTCAAATGAATAATATCGTTAATGGATACGAGACAACTTCAGAGCGAAGCGGACGTTTTCCATTATGAGGGTAACATCACAACCAGCACCACCACCTACTAGGTAAATTTCATGTGAAGCACATGCCGCTAAAAAGAACGGGGAATAATTTGCTCCGTTCAGGGAGCGGTCAAGTGGCCCCAACCTCCATTAAGATACCATAGCGATATGCCCCGACTAATAAGTCTAGCAGCCGAGGGCAGGCCGGCGCGGGAATCTCGACGCGGGCTGTGCCTGGAACGCCAATCCAATTGCGAAGTGCATGACGATCGGTTATTGACCCCGCCTTTCTGCGGGGTCGCATCGGTGGCATTGATACGCGGCTTTCATCCAGGTAAAACGACAGTCGATACATTAACGCCGGCATATTAGGCGTAAAAAACTACTTACTTCGTGGAACGGAAAACAATTACTCGCCGCGTGACGGCTGGCGGATCGACTGCCCTGGTGGAACAACGTAATTTCATTTTGTGTAACATGCCTTAAGACGCCTACTGCACTGTTTTAAAGGCGAGAATGAAGTATAATTACTTTCTCCATTACGGTCTACATTTACCATGTTCAGCACGTAAAACAGCGATTGCTAGTCGACACGATATCGAATAAAACTAGGGCCTGTATGGAGGTGACAATTAATTCAATTTATTCAATGAGTCCCGAGTCAATGACCTCTCTGTGGGAGAGATAGATCTCGACAACAAACACCTTGGTGGTTTGGGCCAGTAAAATGATCAATAATTGAATAAAAAAACAATTGCAAAACATTATTATTTGTGTATGTCTCCAAACATGGGGATAGATCTCCATCCTCATGGCAGGGCATTATCATTTATTGCATATCCTACATACTGTAGACAATTTGAAACAAGCGTTTCTATCAGTAACCATCATACTTGACCATAGCTTACATGTATTTACAGATTTTACCATATCAGCAGGAGTAACTAATCACCTGTTCAGATCTCAAACTTAAACTGCTTTTGTCTCGTTTTATTTTAGGCGCCCTTTTACCTTTGAGGAACATCTATGGGAGATAAACGATTGCATGCTACGTCATTTCTTCACAACCCTTGTTTCTGATGTAAAATCGGGAACACAGACACAGAAAAAAGCTGAACACCCGACACCGAAACACTCACGGACTTCAGAGCCCGATGTCGACGCAGACTTGACAATTGTTCATTGCGTACGTAAGTTATGCTACTTATTAGCCCACAGGAAATCTATTACATGCGTTTAAATGAAATGTCAAGATCAGTTTCCCTCTACGGTAAGATAGCCTTTCATTTCCTTGCAAGATTTAAATTGAACGAGCTCATGTTTCGCGGCCGCAGTTACTGTACTCTAAAAAGATGTACGAAGACAGAAATAATCCATTTTTTTTCATCCTACATTATGTTTCTGATGAAAGGATTATAATTTTGTGAACGCTGTAGCAGATGCATTGGTTAATTGTCTGCCAGATTGTTTCAACCTGTATACCATTCGTGTTGAAATGATTTTGAAAGGGCAAATTGTTACGAGTTTGTTACAGTAGGTCAAGGGATATCCCGGGATATTTTTGAAATTGGGGCTTATCTTATTTCTAATTTTGATTGACGATAAAAAATTACTGTTCGTATCTTTCGGATGGCCATAAAATGTACAAAGAGGTTTCAAAGTAAGAAAGCTTTCAAACTCGCGTAGGGAGATTTGATAAAACAGTATCAAAATGTCCTCTTCTTCATTTATTTATCTGATTTTTTTTGCCTGATAAATAAGGCTTGTTCAAGTTTAGAGTTGTCGGCCAGAGATACAAATTATGGTTGTGGGTTTTTAGGGAGATATTAGGTTCCATTAGTCGAGACGGTCAAAGGAGGGAGGGTGTCGAAGCTTTGCGTCAACATCCATTACGCGGATTGTTGATTCTGTCGAGGCTGGATTTCCTCTTGGCTAGAAAAATCACCCAAATCGAATGTCGCAGGTTCCTTAAGATAAACGCATACATCGATGTTCACAGGATTTAAATGAAGTGGACAGAGCGAAGACTTATCACATGACAAAGGCGGGTCATTTGACCACTCTCCAGGTTCAGATATCGTGGAATGTGATCAAATAACTCGTACATAATTTGTTTTCTTTGGACGCATATCTGTGGTGGTGCAAATTAGGTATCTTAATAAGTTTTGTTACAACAAATAGTCTGCTTTTCAGTCTGGTTAGTATATACACCAAACCCCTTTATCAAATTGTGTAAAACTAAGATAAAAATTACGCCGCCAAATTGATCAAACGCAACTTCTGCTACCATTTTATTCCTAAAGTCATTTGCATCTAAGTCGCACTCAACTTAATTATTCTTACCAGTATTCATCGCGATTTGATGACACGGATTGGGTTTATGACGCCTTAGGTGGCAGATATAATAATCGACATGTTATGAAGAAATAACAGATGCAAGATCAAAGATTTAAAAAAGAGTAGTAGATGCCGATATGATATAAATATTGGCTAATATTTAGCATATGAGGTGATCGATTATTTTCTTATAAATAAAGTGTGAGTAAATAAATTGCATTTTCATTTTTCACAGAAATATATAAAATATAAAAATTAATAAAATCGGTCTTGTGTGCTTTATTACATTAACCGAGTCGGGTGTTTGTTTCAGTTCACGTTTTGTATAAGAAAATGAGGTAGCTGCGGGCTGGAAATGCCTAACGACATGATTACAGGATACTTTGTGGAGGAAATGAAATCTTAGATTAACAGAAATTATTTTGAAAGATTCCTTCGCAGTTCCATTGAAATCCTTAAATGGGTAACGCCTCCCTGGATTTAACATCTTTATTACAATATTTCAGTAACAGCAGTAAAAATTTAGTGGAAATCAAATATTCTCTATATCAAAACAAATTACAAACTACCATTGCATGTTATTTACCCAAACTTGGATGTTGCTTAAACTTGCCCCCTCTTCACTATCTAAGGGAGTGACAATAGAACGCGGAAGCATACTTGTTACAAAGGCAATTACTCGTCTCTTGTAGACATTATCATTAATTTCTTGCACTGCGGTTTTAATGAGCTACCGTACAAGTGATTATATAATACTTTTCTTGTACTTACGGAATGTTGCAATATTTTGCCTAATCATTGCCATATTGCTTCTCGGTCTTGGTTTGTCGTTAAGGCGTTGCCATGAAAAAATCATCATTTCGCATAGGATTTGGTTACGCAATAGTGCTATATTTGACTTTATATGTACATTCCAATTACGTACGGACGATAACTGCATTCTCGTGTTAGGTTGTCTGTATCCCTTACATTTTATATTCATCACGCCTATGTTGTCTGCTGAAGCCTGTCGGAAGGGATACGGAGAAGGGGCCAGGGCACCGTTGACAAAGTAATTCGTTTGGGAGGCATAGGGAAACCCACGCGGAATTATTTATGTATCCTTTCGTGTTTACAGATCGGTCTATTCCTCTCATTGTATCAGCATAGTCTTGCGTTTTCGATCCCTCTGCTCGTAGCTTATACCCGTAAGTTTCGGGATAGGGTTTCGTTGCTATAAAGAAACCATCGACCATGATAATACAAAGTCATGTCTATGCCTATGTAATAGCTTATCACCCCCGTTGCGGAGCTCTTAAGTCATGTAGCACCGCGCATGGTGAGGATTTGTATCAGCACTGCCAAACATAATCCACCTTTTAAATAGAGGATGCATTTATTCGACGGCTGAAGGTGCAATAGCCTAACATGTAGTCGATTCATTTGATGAGGAAAGGAACTATGTCTGATCTGTCCTTAGGTGAAACCTGGACATCAGATTGCGTACCAGCCATGCTCGTGCTGGGGTTTGCCTTCCTTTACTGCTTTAAGGTTTTGCGATAGCTTCTCTGAAAGTAATGTTCTTTTAAAGCATTACTGTGAATGAGACACGCATCTTTCCGAATCCCTGTACCTAAACAGTTTTCTTTTTCCGCACAAGAGATCACAGCGTGTGTTTTAGTCTACCGGGTCTTGTTGTTTGTTTTTTTCCGAATATAACAATCAACATATAATACATATAGAACAATATACCCATGAGCATTACGGCTGGCAGCCCAATTTCAGCTTGCACTATATTAGTGGCTGCTGGTCTTTCCATGGGGCCAGGTTTATAAAATGTACAAAAATAATTTTGATGTGAATAACATAAGTATGTGACCCGTACAAGCAAAACCACAAAGTCGCACACCCAAAACTTGAGAAAGTGCAAAATTGTGTAATTAGATTGAAGGGATGAAAAATAAAATGTCTTCAGAAGTCAAAGGTTGTATGATATTCAAATTTCGCTAGTAAAAGTTAGAAATATCTATTCTTCACCCAAAGTAAGTTTCTTTCAAGTTGTTATGTTGAAAAAAAGTAAGTTGCGACTTAACAGACGCATCCGGAGACAGTCACATATCATTTACAAACAAGCAAATGAGAACAAAATAATCATGTTAAACTATTCAAAGACACACACACACACACAAAAATTATTAACAGTCATGTATATACAAATATACAAGCTTAGAATTAAGAGGTACAACAAAATGATACTTAAATTTGTTTAATGTTATTTCTTAAAAGCGTGTAAACGTGGGTAAATTTACGCCAATCAGGGGATAATTCATTATATTGATACGAGGCGCTGCCGACAATGATCTTTTTCATAATTGTTCTAGGATTGGGTAAGTAGAATTATGTTGATTACCGGCGAATATACCCTAAATACTCTATTGAATACTGTATACATAAAAGATTGTTTATTTCAGCTGGGTCCTTGGTTGTTATTTCACTTTAAAGTGATAGGCTACATTGTGGAGTTCAATTTAAAAACTTTAGATAAGACATCAAAATGTTAAAATAAATTAGATTATGACGTGTAGAGATGCCACATTCATGATTACATGGCATTGGCGTCAACATCCGATCTTGCGGGACTCGTCGGCATAATGGCCGGCTGTTGACCTCATAGGCTGGACGTGGCTTAGATTTATCTACTTTGAAAGCCAACATTATAAAGTTAGATCGGTACTTGACATTATATGTGGTTATCAGAACATTGCAAGAATGAGAGACAAATGTCACTTGGGTCGTGATGTAGGCATTTCACATTCAGTATTAATTGAAATGGAAGATTTGTCATTCGACTTAACTTGTCTCACGCGATTGTTGGA
>JZLH01S0032812.1:84881-101199 GCA_001188425.1 Eucidaris tribuloides
CCTGTGTCTGTGTATGTGTCTGTTTATGTGGTCCGTTTTCATATTTGTAATTCCTTTATTTTCAAAACTAATGGTTAATCCATACAATCTTCCCCGAACGATATGCGCATTCAGTTACCAAGTCACCAAATAGACCCTTTCCGTACCACTCTTAAAATATCGCATGTGAGTGTCGTTGAAATGATAACGAGGAGGTTAATTAACCCATCAACTAAATTGGCTCCAAAGCTACATTTTGTCTGTTTTTGTAAATTTCAGGTGGAATCATACAAAACAGAATATATGTTTAAAACCTATCAAATTATTATTATTATTATTATTATTATCATCACTATATTTATTGTTATTATTATTATTATTATTATTATTATTATTATTATTATTATTATTATTATTATTATTATTATTATTATTATTATTATTATCATCATCATCATCATTTATAAGCTGCGCTTTTCCCAAGATGGCCCAAAGCACTTTCAAGAAATATTACACTAAGTTTAAAATAAATATATATTATATAGAAATCTGGGTTAGAAAAAAGAAATGTTTTAAGTGCATTTTTGAATGAAGGGACAAATTGTGATTGCCTGAGTGTTAAAGGTAACCTATTCCAATATTTTGATGTAGTTATAGTGAAAGTTTCATACAACAAACAAAAATGAGAGTTTCATTATAAAATGAAATTCTAGAGCTATACATTATGCGAAAATTTACTGTTTTGTAAAAAGTACCACATAAAAGTTAGTACCGTATGTGGGTCTAGAGCGGAATTTCTAACTTTGCTTTACAATAAAGCAAATAGTTTGAAAATGAATAAAGATAAATGACTATTTTTTTTTTGCTACAGATTCCCTGACACAGTGATCTACAAATTTAGTTAGAAAAATTGGAAAATAAAACACATAATTTGAGGAAATGTTATTTTTTTTTCATATTTTGGGGGATGAAATATCATAAAATATCTCCAAGGTCGAATTTGATTTTTATTGTTGCATAATGTAAAATTGACTTGAATTAAGAAAGTCATGTGCAGCCTCATCGAGATCGCCGTCGCTCTGATTCGGGATCCCCCCTTCCCCTTACCAAGGATTCCCCTGACGACTTTACGTTTCGATAAATTTCGTTGAGAAAGTGGTTCTTTCTCTTCGTTATGACTCCTTACAAGCATCAAATGCACGGGAAGGTGTTGTGTGTCAAGTGAAGTTATCGTGCAACATAGACCCGTTCACATTATGCACTTTTCTTCGTTCGACAAAAAGGTAACGGAGATTTTAAAAAAATATATAATTATCACGTGTGTGTACGCTCCGTGCTTCGTTCGACGGAGACTCGGAGACTACATTTGCTTCGTACAATGAAGCAAAAGGGATTCTTTCGACGAAGCAATTCTTCATTCGACGAAGCTAAATCAGTAATTATGTACAGTTACTTCGTTCAACGAGGCAAATTAATCGGAAGTGATCATCTGATGGGAGAGTCATTAGCAAGTAAATATAAACTTCGTTAGAAGGCGTTAATAAGCTAAATTAAAGCTTAATTTGACCTTTGTTAAATGTGAACGGCACTCTGCATTTGGTTGACTTTCGTTCAGTGCAATGTGAACGGTTGCTTCGTTAATGAAGATTAACTAATCTTCGTCGAACGAAGAATAGGTCAAAATGTGAACGGGGTCATAGTTAGCAGCTCCTTCTCCAAACTCCACGTATATGATCGGAATGTATACTTACCGCTAATATTACCTTTTACACAATCACGCATCACCTGTCTGAAGTGATGACTGCGTCGTGTGACACGCAGACCCAACAACAAGGACCATGTGGTATTCTGATTTCCAGTCTCCATAGAGACGGACCCGTCTCGTCCGAATCGGTCTCACATGCCCCCTCTGACTCATGGAGTGCTCCAAATCTGAAGAGAATCAGGGGGAGGGGGACGGGCCATTGCTTACTAACCCCCAGGAATCTTCTGCGCCGACCGAAGTCACTGGTGAAGAGATGTCATGATAGGTGCAAGTCTCTTTCCTCATCATCCAGTCACACCCCTTGCCTTCCGCCAAGTGTCCGGCGGTGGTTCCCTGCGTCATGTGAAACAGGCCACTTAGTAAATCTTAGTGGCGAGGAACTACAGGTGGCTGGCCAGGCCGGACAAGCATATCTCTGAAACAAAAATAGTTAACCCCTTTCTTCTCAGGTTTCCGAGTAGTCATATGTATAGCATCAAGGTATTCACGCTCAGGAAACGGTGGTCTAATTGTTCGGTTTGGGGGTCGCGCGAACAAACATAAGTCGCAACATCGCGAACAGGGTAGCAGCTGGACTTTCCAATCAGGAAATTGAGGCTGACTGATCTAGGTGTTAAAAATACGAAATTGGCCAGGAACTGCCGGTCAGTTCGGAAAGTTGCATGAAATAGGTGGAAACGGTTGCAAATGCGTTCCAGACTGTTTTGCGGATCTCAGGAGATCTAGAATCACACCCGTGAAGAAATGTTTTTACAAGGGATTGGTGGCCGTACCTTACTGTTTTCATATCGAGCTTACCTAATCCAGGAAATTGAGAAGTGGAGTGTGGGATGTCAGTATCAACACTTCGACTTCCAACAATCAGAGAGGTACCTAGTCACAGGATAACAATAAATTAGGCGCCTCTGTATTTATAACTGTCCCTTATCGCCTGTATGATCTCATAACATCACGAGCCGTGCCCTAAATAAAAATCACCTTAAGTTAAAGGTAGTGTTGAGTTGGTTTGCAGAGGTGAAGAGGGGAATGTCCAGTGTTGGTGTCAAGTTTCATAGGAATGTATCAAATTACAAGGAAAGCCTATCCAGACGATATTGTGACAATGCCGATCAACCATTTCTAATGTATTACGATCTTAAATATTCCACATGATTATTTATTCATGAATCTCGTAGAAGTTTTCAACGACTCATGGAATTATCAATTTTACCTCTAACATGATCCATTCTTTTTACTTAAAAATCATTTCTCATCGTTAAATCTACTGCGGAAATTTACTTGTTTACAAGAATTGCATGTTAATTTATTCACTTTCAGGTTGAGATTCCGATAGTCACGATAGTTGCAATATCAATGTTATAGTGTTACGTTTAAAGACACAATGTTAGCTACATAATACTCCATGCTGTAAGTGTCATTGATAAGGTCTAAAAATGATGCGCTTCAAAAAATTGTATTTCAAAAATGATTTATTTAGTGCTTTAAAAAGTGAAAATCTATGAGTATGCAGGTTGACCGGATTCATCTGGCCCATTCGCTCCCAAAGAATATTGTGTGCAGATGTAGGTTATTCTATACTCCACCGCAGTGGTAATTGTTCATTCATGGCATGCATATCTGGTGAGTGGCAGCATAACTTTCCAAACTGTTGTACTGTAGGATGTTTATTTGTCTATTTAAACACTACTACCTATATGTAGCTCGAATATCACAGTTTGCCATTTTTTAATTTAGAATCCACAGTGTTAACCGTTTGCCTATCATGGGCAGACATTTGTCGCATTTATACAATTGATCTCGACAAGCTTACGAATTGCTTTTTCCAAGTTCACAGCAGTTAGAAAGACAGCAGTGCTGCATGCTTGTGTAGTGTAAGATATGTACTAATCCTACCACAGGAACGTTCAAAGTCTTTTTAAAATAAAAATTACCAAATTTACTCTTTTATTGATTCATTTCAAAACTAAAGTTAAAATAATATTTCATGAACGCTATAAATAACATAATATTTTTAACACATTTTTACAGATACTCATCTTTCTCCTTTATCAGAATTGATAATAACTCTTTGTTTTTGCTTGTTTTTCTCCATTATTCTATCGATCCTGTAATAAACTGATACATAATCCATTCAATGTTTTGTGTCAGCATTTGTTGTTTGGTTTGATAAAAGTTATCATAGATTTAAAGATGATAAACAAAGCATAATTTAAAATTGAATTTATATCTACGGATTTCTTATCCACCACTTTTTAACAAAATTATTTTGTTACTACTTTTTCAGAAGTAAGACAAAATTTAGCAAGAAAGTAATTTCTCAATCTGGCTCCGTCGTTTTTTTCGGCTTTGGTTGGTTGGTGGACAGATGTGTTGGTTGGAGAGGTGATGTTAATTACTACATTGTCCATGCGTCGAGAATTTTTATTTCCAGATGACCAGGTTGTACACTGGTGATAAGGTTATGTCTTTATCACCCTCGTCTCTCTGGGTATTTCGAATTAGGGGAGGGGAACCTTTCACCATGCAGTGTACAACCAGTCATTTTGAAAATGAAGGCAGTATATAGACCAATTCAGTTTCAGAACACTGGAGATTATGTCAGCCATAACGGGGGGCTTCCAAAACAAGAAGAAAAAACAATTAAAAGGGTTATGTAATGAGTCAGGTGCATTGAGATGTCAGTGTTTTTGTTATGCATGCTTGAAGCCCCCCCCCCCCAGTTAGACATTAGCATAAAAAAAACACCCAAACCAAACAGGCCTATACTTTTGCTACATAGTAAAAACTTGAAATGTCATTTCAGCTTCTTTTTTTTCAGACAGACCTAACTACTGATAAATTGAAAATCACACCCTTTAAACTTTTCCCTTTTTGAGATTTTAATGAAAATTAATAGCTTGGGAGCCTCCGACGCCCACACGATGATACCCAAATCATATCTGGTAGACTTAATTCAATTTGAATTCTAACGGGCCTTATTCTAACAAGAAATGACTATTCAAACCTATATGTCTTTGCGAAAGGCAACGATTCATGTAAATCTTTTGCGTTAACTATGATTTTATCTTACTTGTACGATATGGTCATTTCTTTGTGTATAAATCAAGAGCACATTTAAAAAATTACATTTAATGTCAAACTGGACCGATTTAAAAACTGGGATTATATAAAATTTAACGGGGCCATGGAGAGATTTCTTTAAAATAACATGTAAGACATCAAAAATATACTGTTCATATTCCCACACTATGACATAATTACAAGTTATAGTATTTGTTTCGGTGCTGAAATGATAGGAAAGCGCGGAAACAGGAAGAAAAAAGAAAAAGAAAAAGAAGAAGCAAGAAGAAGAAGAAGAAGAAGGAAGAAGAAGAAGAAGAAGAAGAAGAAGAGAAGAAGAAGAAGAAGAAGAAGAAGAAGAAGAAGAAGAAAAGAAGAAGAAGAAAAAGGAGGGAGGAGCAGGAGGAGAAGAAGGAGGAGGAGGGAAAAGGTAGAAAGGAAGAGAGAAAATAAATATATGTAGAGAAGCTAAACGTTCAAACATCAGTGTCCACTTGCTAAACTCCACGTGTCAACAATCTAAACATACATTTCTATACATAGTCTCCATATCTAAACCCACTTCTGAGAGTATGCTCATATGGCAAGCCATAAATTCAAGAAATTAATTTTAGAAGTAACACGCCCATTTCTTTCTACAAACTCGTTTCTAATTTGTTTGTGCGGCTTTTTTTCCCCTTTTTTTACTGATAAAAAACGAGAGGAAGTTATGTTGAAGTAGAAGAAAATCAATTCACACACACAAAAAAATGAATACACTTTCTTCCTTACATTTTATTTTCGTAAAGTAGGGTACATATTTAATTCAGTGTTCCACCAATTAAAGTGAGTCGCGTCAGGTTTTAACTTGGCCCCCGCAGAAATGGTCACGGTGTCTTTAAAAGCAAACCTAATTCAAATGATATTTACGACAGTGTCAAATATCACACCAATGCCACCTCCATGGTCACGTCCATAAATACATTATACTCCTTGAACCAACGCTCCCATCAAGTCATAGAAACTTCACACACAACTAGTCGTGCTCTTATAATTTTACAGCAGACGAACTCGAATTTTTAAATGCCTTACATTTTCGCGTAACATGATAAAACTTGTATGGCAAATGTAACAAAAATATATTACCGTAACTGTCGATGATGTAAGTGATATTGATAATCTAATCAGGTTGAATGGGGAGCATTCCCGTAGAAAGATAGGGCTCATTTGCGATGGAATCATACAAACTTGACAATGAAAATTAGCACGCCGCTGTCGGCGCGCCATCGACGGCTAAATTCCGCGCGCTAAATGCCGCTCACGTAGTCTCTTCATAGTCAAATGCACAAATGCATTATTACGAATGGAACTGTTACAGGTCAACGGAAATAGAAATAGATTTCTTGATATAGATTTCCCGAACTTGTTCGAGGTCAATGCCATAGATGTTGAGGATAGACATTTCTTTTAGTGTTTTTTTTTTTTGCACAGTTGCTCGAAGAAATAGACAGATAAAAGATGGAAAAAACATCATCTACAGTTCAATGAAGAATGAAATAATATAGATTCCAAAATACGTTTATGATTACCAAGGTCAATTAAGACTCTCTGAGAGCTTCACTGCATTCTGACAAAATATGAACCTCCATATATTTTAAAAAGTATATACATTAGGTATACAGTAAAGTTAGTAAGAGCCACAATAAAAAATGACTCCAAGCACTCTAATAAAATGTTTACCGATATCCAGTGCGAGAAAAGAACTTTCACAATTACTACCATGTCGTTCCCGCCCCCGTGTACATCTCTCCTTACATACATCCATTGCAATTTTGTAAGGAAATAAACGCCATTTTCCACTCCCCCGGCTTCAAATAAATTTTTTCTTGTGTCTTCGTTCGTGGATATAAAATAAAAAACGCTTGTTTTAAATGCTGAAAGCATATTGGTAAATTAACCTTTTTATATATAAATCTGAATCTGTTGAAATCCCTATAGGATCGAAATAAATTATTTGCACCCCGTGTGTTTTGGAACCTTTTCTCACTGGTTTAATCCAATGAATTCTTACTTTAATTAATTTATTTATATTTTTTTATTAATGTACTTATTTAATTATTCATTTACTTATTCATTTATGTATTTATGTATTTATGTATGTATGTATGTATTTATCTATTTATTTATTGGTTTATTCATTTATTTATTTTTATTCACTTATTTTAGTACGGGACTTGTTTCAGCCCGAGGACAGTTCTTCCTCAAGTCCGCGCAACAAATAGTGATCATAATTAAGTAGTCATAATAAAACAAACATAAATGTGAAAACAAATTACATATTAAAAAAAAATAAGCTGATGCTGTGCACACTAAGAAAAATAGGCTCAACTTTGCACCTTTAAAGGCGCAGACCAATGTCACACTGGAAGCACCTTTAAAAGTGCAACTTTGCACCTTTTTGAAAGGTGCGAAGTTGCACCCGAAAGGTGCAAAGTTACACCATAGAAAATAAAACAGTATTCTTCTTTTTCTTGCAAACTGTTGCTTTTATGTGTGGACGTCAATTTACGTTCATTCCAGTACCTATTTGTAGTATTTACAATACACTTTATTTATTAACATTTACAAATACTTAAAAACTCGTACTAATATGACCTTACCGGGGCTCGAACCTGCGACCTTCCGCACGTGAGGCGGACGCTCTACCCACTTAGCCAACACGCTGGCCGTAAAGGTGTGTATTTTCACTTAATGTTGAAGCCGAAGGTGCATTATTTTCATCCTTTAAAGGTGAAAACTTTGGACCTATAGGCCGTTTTCGTAATATATTCAAATTCCATGCATACCTTTTACACAAAGGTTTTTTTGACAACCTGAAAGCTTGTCTGAGCTTGTCCGACATAGAAATAGTATAATGTATGCAAGTTGCATTTTCAGTATTGAAATTGTATTCATAGAAACAGGTGAACGAAATAACTCACACCAGGCTTCGGAAGAGAAAACATCCATAAATATGAATACATTGGAGGCAAAATGTGCACCTAAAAGGTGCAAACTTGCAAACATAATGGAGTGGGGCGAGCGCTCAGCCGTGAAAGGTGCAGAGTTTCTCGAATACCGCCGCAGAAATTGCCCTGCACCTATTTCCGCAAAGTTACACCTTGTGCGCACGTTTATTTTTTAGTGTGTGGTGAGATTGGTAAGGAGCGTGCCTCATTTCTACAGGTCACGAGTTCGAATCCAATGCTCGACAGTTATGTCCTTTAGCAAGACATGCATGCTCTGCTGCTCTCGACCCGCCAAGTGTATAAATGGGTACGCAGCAGGAATAGGATTAGAATGGTTATACACTTACAAGCACATGATGAACGGGGTAATAATATGATGTCTTTTATATGTGGCGCTGTATAAATCAAAACTATTGTTGTTATCATTATAATTACTATTATTATTATTATTATTATTATTATATTATTATTATTATTATTATTATTATATTATTATTGTTGGTGTTGTTTTTGTTTATCATACAATTTCGTTTTTTTTTGCTTGTTTGATGATAAATGATAATGAATATATGATGATAATGAATCATTAATAATAATCATAATCATAATCATAATCATAAATACAAGATTGCGGTCCATATATATTCTTTTAGTACAAACAGACGTATATCCTATTATTCATCACAAAATTCGTTATCGGAATCAATTCCCCAACGTTACATCACTACAATATAGAATTCTGCTCGTTTCACATCTAGGCCGATTTGAAAAGTGGTATTAGCATTGTGAGTCACTGCCATGACCAACAACAGAAAAGGTGTTTGAGTGTGTTTTCCGGAGGACAAAGCGCGCGATGTCATGACTGTAAATTGTTCCGTCCGACACGGTCCGAAGCTTTTGCCAGCGCTAACGATGACATTCTCTGACATTAAGCACGTGTGATCCACGCTACTGCTCGTCTTTCTTTCGCTGCTGGCGTGGCGCAAAGGTGCTAAGACCTTGTGGACACCGACAGTGATATTGTACACTCAGCTCTACTTTTTGGTTTTTTTATCTTTTCAGTCCATTTTTTCTTGGTTTTCTTCAAATAGTGAATTCTGCGGGGGATTCTGTAGGTCGTATAGTGATACCAAGGATCTACATCATCGAGTAATACACGGGTAAGTGGTTCACACGCGGCGGCTGTAGCTCACCCGATTTGTTGAGAGTAATTAAATGTCACATGATAACGTGAGGCTTGAAGTCAATATCTATCTAAATGTCTTTTGTTGAACGAGCACAAATCGTACTCAATGAATTATACAAGAATTGGATTACAATAGTGAAGTTCTACCAGAAAATCAAAGCATCAGCTTTCACACCTATAATATTTTGCAAATCATCTGTATTCTTACACCTCATGCTTTGTTTAGAAAATAAATTCCGCTTAATATTAAGTGGGGTACACACTCATGCTTCGCTATGTTGCGTGATGTACATTACGCGGCGATTATTTACTACTCAGATTTTTCATGGACGGACATAAATTATGTTATCTCTGGGATAACATGCAACATCCAACATTATGCGTTCAATGATACCCTCATCTCCCCTCTCTCTGTCCTTTTTTTTTCTTCTTACAATTAAAATGTTGAATCGAAATCTGCTATGATCAAGGATGAGCATTTCTCCTTGGATATTCGCGTCAGTCATTGCACGTGTGCAGACAGTTCAAACATGATTGGCCAATGGCAACACCTAATGTTCGGCGCGAAAGGCAGAATCGCGGCGCCACGAATCACTGGGAAAATACAAGGCCGACCAGCGCTCGCAGATTAACGCGAGTTCTGTGGTAGTGTGTCAAACCCAAAACCTAAAAGCAGTAAAGGGGTGGATGGTGAAGCCCCAGAGACACGTGTGTTTCGTAAAATGATTTCAAATTCCATCGATTTGTGGAGGAGAGGGGCCGATGGGGAATGTCCCTTGGCCTGGCCCTTCTTCTCCTTGAGAATCGCGATGAAACCGTTGATGTAGTTTGCAATAGCCATGAATTGAAAGGATTTTCGTTCGCAGTCAAGTGCGGCGTTTATCCTCCCCATTCCACCAACTTGATTAAAGCGGGTCGCTGCATTCGGGGAAGCGCGCAATTACGTTAGCGGAACACTACATTGAGCCAATAATGATATCTGATAACATCTACAGGATAATTTTTATCTCCCATTTTTTCCCTTTCCTACATGCTGGGAATAAGAAGGACAAGCTTTAAGCTACCTAAATGCTACACATGAAGAACTGCATTATGTGCATGAATATCGCTGAGTTTCAGGTTTGTTCTTCCTTGGTCATAACTTGGCTATCACAAGTTCTGATCATTGTCAGAAGCAGAACTGCCATTCACTACAGTGAACTCTAAATGTTCATGTTATTGAGTTTATGTGCAAAGGAATCTACGACACTCGCGAGCCTTCGCCTGCACTAGTACACACCTCTAACAATGACTTCCACCCCTCCCATTTCACTCTTTCCCTCAAAAACTGCGAAAATTAAACAATCGGATTTATTTTTATATTGGCCCATCCAAATTTACCATAACATATAAAGGTGCAAAATTTACTTTGACTGTCCGTCCTTTCAAGCTAGCTTATGCGGCGACCTTCTGCACTCAAAATATACTCAGTTATGTACATTAAGTGTGTGTCTTTTCAGCTCATATAAATTGATCCTACAATATTTGTTATTCTTATACGCGAATTTAAATCGTATTATCTGCAACTGTAAATCAGTCATCAATTTAGACTGGAATTAACAAATTATGTATATAATTATGCAAATTAATTCACTTTTGTATCATCTCATTTATCTATTTGAATGTGTAAGTTTAATTTGTTTATAATTTGAGAAAATCGTACTTTGTTATTTATGTTATCGTCCATGAAAATTGATTGAATTGCAGTAAATACATGACCTTTTCAAACTGCACAACATCCTGCTTTGAATCCAGCAACGATACCCAGAAGGCGTCGGTCGGGGGGGGGGCAGGGGGAGCCATCGCCCCCCCCCCCAATAATGTTTCACACTGAAAATTAATGATATGAAATGGAATATAATTGTTTAAAAGCATTGGTACACTATAAAACCATTAAACATGAACCTAAAATACTATTAAACCATTATGAAATTTCAATTGTTTTACCCTCCAATCCGAAACAGATCGACGACCCTGAACGATACCGACAAACCAGAATGCATTTTACATCATTTAACATCATTTCCAGTTTTAAAAATCAAATTAGCCTACATGGTACCTCCATGCTTAATGAGTGTCCTGATAAGGTCTAAAAAATAAAAGGCCCCTGAAAAATGGGCAGACAAAATGTATCAGTAATCTGCTTTTAAAAAGTGATATCGATGAACGACGCATTAAGATTTTCCCGCTACAAGAACTGTGTGTTTTTAGAATTTTTGGTCGCAGGACATAATTATGTTATACGATATTTATATTGTTACATATATCTTTGCCACTGATACAAAAGTATCTTATAATTAGTGTTACCATGGTGTATACTTGTCCAATTCAGACAATATACCTTTAGGTCAATATATCAAATTCGACCTTTTCTTTAAACCTCAGGACTTCCACAATTATGAAGTGACGTAACCAAACTAATCAAATTAGAAGTGTTGAACGATAACTACTATATACTTTCCATGAGTGTAATTCATACGGCTACCAACAGCCACGTCTTGTTATCCTATGAATCACTTATTGATTGCATTAATATTGGATGCAGCATTTATCAGAAACGAAAACGGAATCAGTCCAGTAACGTTTGATTTGGTATTCCTATATTCTCTTCGAAAAGAATGTAGGCCTATCTACGCAACCTGCGAACCGATGTATTAGATGGCTCTTAAGACACTATACTAACTTGTGGAAGACACGTTTAAAAAATTGTCGAGACTTTGCTATTCTGACTATATCTGACAGTGTTTGAATGGACAATTAAACACCTTAGAACACAAAAGTTTGGACAGTAATGTTGTCAACTTAAGTACAATATGTGGAGAACAATTGCACATAAATTCCTATCGGCGATAGGGAATTCCTGGCAACACAGCAGTCTTGGGGAAAGCTGAATGTCTCTCAATGATTTTGACTTTTGTTAAGCACTTACGATCGTTATAACTGCAATTTTTTCAGGGCTTCATTTAGACCATGTCCCAGAGACACTGGTAGCGGGGATCATGCAGCTCAGATATTTTAAAGTGGAAAAACACTGTTTATATCATGTGCCTTAACAGAATACTAACCTGAAAAACAAGTTATGATCGATTATTTCAACCATTTTATGTTAGTAATAATAATGCCCATGCATGGTAACAAATATTATGTTAATTTCCTTTAAATGATAACTTACTTGGTATGACTGTTTCACTGGGGAAAGGACAGCATTTAAAACATGGTAAAGCGCAAAAGATGACCAGTATCGTGAAGAGCAAGTAAAACATGTTTTTGGTATGGAGTTATGTCTTTTGTTCTCAGCACTGGTCAGCCATGAATGTCAAATTTCAAAGAGGAGCCCCTGCCACTTAAATGTTTATGACTTTGAGTTAACAGGTTTTAAAGGTTTTGCAAAATAGCCAAGTTCGGTAAGTCACAGGGGGTGTTTCATAAAGGCTGTTCGTAAGTTACGAAACGACTTTACGGGCACGACTGTGAATACGCTTCTTGTCTACATGTAAATGCCAGAGAACTGATTAGCAACCCAAGAAAGTATCAACCAGTCGTTTCGTAAAGTTGTTCGTAAACTTAGAAGAGCTTTATGAAACACCCCCTGATTCTTTCCCTGTTTGATGAGTAATGTTTTCCCAATGTTCTCTTTGGTTATTATGCATTGTAACACAACATTGACCATGGACTTCCAAACAAACGTATGGCATAAGCAGCAAGCAAACAAACAAACAAAAAGCATGTATGGGCATTTAAAAACGGAAATCAAACATTTCAGTCTATAAAGTTCATGAACAAAAATGAATACAGGGGCTCCATATTGAAATTGACATTCATGGGCTGACTACCTAATGAACAAAAGACATACTCCATACAAAAGAATATGTTCCTTATTGACTCTTCGTGACAACTGGTCACTTTGCAAGGCTTTTCAATTTAACACTTATCCCATATTTGTAAATACTGTCCTTCCACAATGAATAATCATAGCAAGTAGGGTATCATTTTAAAAGAAAATTAAATAATCTTTCTGTTAAGTATAAAACATGTCTTGATTACTACCCACGAAAAGGGAGACATAATCGATCAAACTTCAGATTTCCAAACTTTTTTGAGGAGCTTATATATATATATTTTACGGTGGTCTAAAACTTACTTTTATGGGTCACTAAAAATCTTTAAAATACTGATTCATTCGTTTAATTGATCGATTGATTGAGATAAAGTTATGGTTTATTGATTAAAGTGATTGATTGAATGCAAAAGTGCTATATATCGAATAATCCATGTAACACTTTGATTTCAAATTGAGAACCAGGGAGTGACTTCATGTATTAAGGATTGTGGTAGAAGGTGACCGCTACACCTGGTTTGCAACCTTTCCTTTTTGATGAAATGTTGTGGATTCCTTTTTCGGCTTTGCAAGGGCATATCCATGAGACGGAGTTATTACAGATGAAGTGTAATTAATCACCAAGGACAAGACAATCGTTCCCGAGTAGAACTGGAACCAGGGAACTTCCATAAGCATGGGAAGCCAGGGTCTTCCAAGATAGGCGTTCAGTGATTGCAAGTCCATCACTCTTCCCCTTATTATCATCAACAAACGGTAGTTAAGTACGTACCGATGTATCTCCTTGAAAGTTTGAAGAATCCAAAACTTGTTTTTATGAGGAAAAACTAATAGACAATATGCTACCGGCAGAAAGCATTGTTCTTTCGCGTGAGTTTAAATTTTGCAAAAATTTCAGAACACCGCGTGATGTATACGTTTGCATGAACCAGCGGTTGGTGAACTGCAACGCATTGATCACGGTCAGATGGCTGAACTTGGGCGGAACTTCGGCTAACGGCCGATCGCATTGGACTTAACGGAACATGCACGTCACTTTGTTGGCAAATTTGTTAGATAATAATAGTACAAAACATATTATTGGTGCTTATAGGGGGCGTTTCTAAGCGCACTATTTTCTTCCAGATTTCAACAAAACTACGAATTCTACCAAAAGGTTCTATGGCAGTTTCATTTATACTAATCTTCCACACTGTGAACGATTTGAGCTGATTTATTCATTTGCCGTTTTCTGGCGTGCAAATCCTGAAGCTATATCTTAACCACTCAACCAATACGACTCCCACCACAGGCTTGAAGAGTAAGACTCATGTGTGAAAGAATTAAAGTCTGGGCGTGTATAGTCACTTAGTTCGTGATATGAGCTAAAATACCCGAAATTTCCACGCAAATACCCATTTCCTTAACTCTAAAGACAATACAAATCAGGGGGCGTGTTCCATTTTTCGATGGGGAGGAGGAAGTAATAAAATCATTCAAAGTTTCGACGCTCTTCACAGCCGCTAAAATGCAATGTAAAATTATTTGAAAGTTGTGTATGTTTGGAAAGTATTTATGTAAATTCAATAGTTTTGTAGTCATTGCACTTTTTCATGAACGTGTTAGGAATTTTTCAAGTATCCAACTTATTGGGGGGGGGGGCAAAACAGAAATGTTGGCCCCCCCCCCCATAAATATTTTTATTGGGAGTGATCGAATTTGCGTGAGAATTCCATGAGGTTAACATATTCTGGTTCTGCTCCACTAAATGGGGTAACAAAATCTTTCGAAACTGCCAGACGACATTATCAATACGCTGTTGATAACCAAAGGGTGCTAACAGCCAATTGACTATACAGGCAACACGCCTTCTGGTTCAAAAGAGTTTGCGAGTTAAAGCCATTCTGACTCTCGACATACGATGGGTGCTATTTTGTCTGCCATATGACGCAGGATTAATTGTATTTTTTCGAAAAAAAAATGTGCTTTGTTTCGACTTGACTATAATTAATTATTTTTTTAAATGCACAAACATATTGTATTTTGCATCAATGAAATCTACATGGCCAAATCTGGCATGGCTATTAATAACGTGAATTTTACAAGGGTCATTGTAAATTGCAAACTTGAGAATTAAACCTACCAGATGTTAAAATTTTATAATGGGAACTTTATTATGAATACTTAATAGGCCAGATTTCACAAATGTTTGCGTATATCGTGACTGATGTTTGTCCCTTCATATCTTCAAGTGGGAGCATAACTTTGCGAAGTTTAATATTTCATAAGCCGTGTTTTATTTGATATTCATTCAATTCGTACTATGTAACGTCAGATAATCAAAGTTTGACATTGCTTTTTAAACTTAAAACTCCCTTTTTAAACACTTTGCAAATTGGAAACACCAAACAGAATGCCAAGAAAATGTCATTATTTGACCGATTTTCGCTACGTGATCTACATCTGTGAACTTCTCTTTTTTTTTACAGCAGTGTGATAGTGGGGTGGATTATTTTTTTTTACCATTGTGACAAATTTTGAAGCAGTCGTGTAAGTTTGCGGCCACGTAATTCTTTAACGATGAAATGGTTTAGCAAGATTGATAATTACACAATGAAACTCATAAACTGTTTGTAGCAACTAGGTATAAGTGATTTTGTAAAGTTATAACATTGTGTAGGTACTGTCACGTAGATATTTTGTCATGACTCATACTAAGTTGCACTATCTAAAGAATTGCCGAATTGCTATAATTAACCACACGACTAGTAAATACAAAACATTTTAACAAATCATAAAATATTGTTATACTACACATGCTGACATTCCCCCAAAAGAAAAATTGTGAAATTTTCTCTTTCGATTTATCGACAATACACTCCTCCCTTTGGCGACCGTAACAGTGATAATGGCCTTATTTCCCACTCCAAATGGCGCACCTTTTCATCCTTCCTCCAGATTCCCATTTCCTTTCTCTCCTCATAATGATGCCGTCGACTTCCATCGCTACGCCACACCACGTGACAATTGCTTCCCGGGCCGGCGCGAAACGTCACTTTCCTATCTTTTCATTGTGGAGCGACACCAGCACGATTCCCACTAAATAGACCCGCGACTGTAAGGTGTATAAATCAATCCCGAAAGTAAAATTGCATCATCTGGAAACATGTGTACAATATATTGAAATGTAATGTTCTGAAAGAACCGTTCATGGGGATTTTGGAATAGAATATCTGAGAGAACGGTGTTACTTCCGGTCGCTATCGATTTTCTTTTTGATAACAGTTTTTGTAACGGATAAAATGAGATGGATAAAATCTGCTCTTTTATTGAACAATCCAGGCAAGCAATCATGTCAGAACTTAGTTTCATTTTCAGAGAATTCTATACACCCGTTTTTATTTGTGGATACTTATTTTTAAACTGAGGAGAGAGAAGAATATAAGCACTTAAAATGACCATTTTGTAAACGCCCGCATTTTGCT
>JZLH01S0032820.1:9096-31803 GCA_001188425.1 Eucidaris tribuloides
AATGGTTGTTTTTCATGGGTGGGTGATGTATGCACATACAGTGAAAATTGTATCAAAATTGCAAAAATCAGGAAACAGGGTACATGTATACTTTCAACAGAAGGTGTACTTAAAAGGGTATTCAGATATGAATATTTGTTTAGGGTATTCTAATATCAAAGGATAATTGATTTAGGGTCCATTTTGAAAGTCTATCCACGAGCATGGTGTCCACCTTGTAATGACAGTGACCCCCCCCCCCCCCCGTCTCCAGGTGGCAGTATAATACAAAGCAGGACAGTACACTGACATATCTCTTTAATCTTGATATTCTTTTTTTTATTGTTCTTCATGATAGTAAAATTTACAAGAAATATATCATTAAAAATAATGCTAGTACTATGGTATGTTATGTGAACTTATTCTGAAATTGTTTTGTGTTACTGTTAAATTATATACAAAAATGCACACAAAATGAATCTGATTACAATCTTTATGAAATCTTTTTGGTTAGATACCAGGAACACTTCTGATAATGCATTCATATTGATATTTGCGAATGGTTGCCCTTGGAAACCAGTGATAGGCCTTCAACTCTGCAAAGTAGGAGAAAATTAGGAGCAAAATTCTCCCAAAAGTATGAGAAAAGTAGGATTCAGTACACCAAAGTAGGAAGAAAGAATATTTATAAGTAGTGTTTGGAATAGTAACAACGAAGAAAATGGAAACATGCGGAATATGCGGGAAAAAAATTGAAGATTGGCGAAAAAGTGGAAATCTGCAGAAACAAATTTTCCTTCACAAACAGGAGATGATGGTAGTTACAGTACTCGCAGCAACACCCTGCAAAGACTACTAAACTTCAAGCATATCGCAAAAGTTTTTTTTTTTTGACAAAAAGTAGGAAAAAGAAGGAAAATAAGGATTTTTAGGGGAAAAAATAGGAAAATTAAGATCTTTATAAAGTAGGAAAAAGTAGGAAGAGTAGAACCAGTTGAAGGCCTGCAATAATGTGTGTGGCAACTCACCAAATTGATAGCACTCCCCTTGCTTATATCAAGTAAATTAATGTTCATATGAAATCATTTTCATGAAAATACAGTTTCTTCAATCAATTTGATACAGTTTAATGTTGTTGCTATATATTCAGTCTCAATTCTTGATAAACTTTTTAAAATATACTTCTAAAATTTTATACAAAGTGAGTTCTTAATGTGTTACTTAAATGTCCCCTTTGTGATATATATCATAATTTTACTTGAAATAATAACATAGATACACTTTATGTTGTTTGAGTACCATGAAGTTAGTTGAATAGATAGAAAGAAAGAAAATAGACAGAGATGTGCACCTTAACCCTTTGGAGACGATTTGATTTCACTATAACATACCCTTTCCATAGAACCCAACACAAGTTAACTCGTACTTAGTCTCCAACGGGTTAAAAACAAATTTCAAATTACACGTTAATATACAGTTCCCCGTCTGATGAAAATTACCAGATAAAAATTCTCCATTATGAAAGATACCTATTGGTCTAAGATGAATGGTCATTTGTGTCCACAAAGATAAAGATTTCTAAAAACTGTATTTAAATATTACAGTTAAATATTACAGGTGCAATTCAAGGAAAATAAACAAACAGGTACCTTCACAACAACAAAATGCACCCTTATGATTATGTCTTGATAGAATATCTCACGTTAAATATAAGTAATACTGCCACTGCAAGTCAACAAGTATCATGCTCCACTTTATACATCCACTGAAGCGAATACCTCCAAGCACCAAATTCTGCTAAAATTTGCCATCTGATGACGTAAATGGTACCCTGGGGTGCCAAATAGAAATCCATTTTGTTAAATTATTTATTTATTTTTCAGCACTGTGCCATTGGTTACAAAACCGTGCACTGGTGCATCATTTGAAAGTATTGGAGGGTTATCAACTTATGTTCTTGAATATCTCTGTCACGTCAGCAAATTTCATCCAACAAATCAAATGCACATCAAAGTCAAAGGAAATTCATCTCAAAGATGACTGTCTGGCAACATGTCTACAAGGATTCATAATGGATACTGCTGGGCAAAAAGGATCCGCATTGAGGAGAACCAAACTAGAAATATCCGTGAAGGTGATTAATGGTCCTGTCCCATCAGGACGGCCTTATGTGAGGAAATGTCCCTCATTTATCTCACAATAATATGTTAAACTGGCAATGCAATTTCTGACACATTAAAAAAAACTGTCTTGCATAATAAGCACTGCTTGTGAAATGAGGAAGTAGTATGATCTGCAAATTTTCCCTTGATTTATTGCCATAATACGTAGTTACCTTGGCAACACAATTTCTGACACAAAATGTGAGCCACTCCCGACGCTAGGAGGCAAAAGTCGCAAAAAAATCATTTTCTGTTTTTTGCTTGATTCAAAATCTCCATATTCTCAGCTTTAAAATGATATATAACACTTGAAATAAACGCAAACGGAAAGGGGCGAAAAACGTGACCGAAAGTTCAATTTTAAGACAGCGCGCCAAGAAAGTTAACGGAGAAATTGGCGTTTAAAGTTTAGCCATGAATTTGAACTCAGTCGGGCGCGATGCGCCCTTGAATTAGTGATATCAGTCCTAAAAAGTCCTTAGCAACCAGGGCTTCACCTGCATCAAAAAAGTTGAAAATTGGCATGGTGACAGACTGTACTCTTGTCCAGTTGTATGCAAAATGTCTAGTTCATTTATTAATGTTTACAGTGGAAAGTTTAATGATGTATGTGACAATGTAAAATGGAACTACTGCTAATCTGCAGCCATTCGGCGCAAATGTGTCGCTACAATCATAGCAATCTTTAATTTAATTAATCTTAATATAATTCATTATGGAAAAATAGTGTTTTCATTATTTTCGATATTGATGATGTCCTAAAACTTCTAAAAAGAATAACAATCACAAACACCGTATGTAAATTTAACGCTACAACCCAGTTCTTGCCGTATGTCACTGTATAGCCATTTGCTGCGGCAATTATACCTACGGCAGTTTTTGTTGTCGTTTCCAGTTCTATGAGAGAACATCACTTTTAGCTTTCACTTGAGTCATGTTAGAATTGCAGAGGACGAATACTTATGCGAGATCGTTATTTGTTAAATCTGGAAACCAATAATAATTTGTGTAAGATCGTGCATTCTGTATTTTTTCATAATTTAAACACACCACATTTCCTAGCAGAAATAAAAATACTTCCATATCAATACATGAAATCATGAAATCCTTGTATGCTACTGGTTCTTTTTTTAATTATCCATGTGTTTTGCTGGTAGAAGTACAAGACTATGTACATGTATATAACTTATGGAGTATGGGTATGGAAGTTTCTTGTAGACCCTTTTATGCTTCTTACGTGTAAGTCGCATCCTTAACAAAAGAAGTTTGACACGCTTTCTATAGACAGGGGATTAACACGCGTAGCACTGCCTGGCCGAGATCCGGGTCTATTGTTTTCTTTTTCAATAGTTGTTTGTGTATTATCCCCTTTAATACCAGTTGCAAACAAACAAACTTGAAAGAAAGAACACTCGCCGTTTTCAGTTTCAGCAAGATACAATACTTTCTTTAATTATCTCAACTCTGAGATGCAAACCAATGTAAAAAGGGAGGCACGAAAATAATTCACACCTCTCTCTGTGGTAGCGTCCACTTTATATAAATTGTGTTGTGATCGGCACTGGATTGTTGAAAGAGAGATTACGCATTTTTGTCCCTATAGCATTCTGAAATCAAACAGAGAATTCCAAACAATTTCTACGTCAAAAGCATGGGACACTCAGGCGTTTGATTACAGGGGGAAAGAGTGTGTTTAATGAACAGAAATTCTAAACGAGCGTTAGGACGGAGTAGCTGTACCCCTCCCGAGCTTATTCGAATTTATTTTCATTCATGCTGTTGGATTAAAAAAGTAAAGCATTACATGTTCACACATACAGTCACACACCAAGTATACTGTCTGTGAAAAAGCTACGATACTGGAAATACGCCGCCTGCCGATGTCACGTGACGCCGTTCTTAGCAACCCGGTTTCGGACGATCGTTCGCTCGAACGACAACTTGACCCAACGAAAAGGGTTTGGAAAATCGCTGTTTTGGGGTATTTAGAATTCGAATCCAAAGATGAAACTCACACATTAGATGAATAGATATCAAACTTTTCAAAACTGAAATAAAAAAAAATTCACCAAAATAGTGGTTAGGGATGGTTTTTTGGCGTTTTCTGTGATTTCGTCCGTTGCGACTTTTGCCCCCTACCATCGGAGCGGCTCACAAATGTCTTGCATATCTTCACCCCCACACCAATGTGTGTGCCAAATTTGATAAGAATTGCTTCTTAACCCTAATAAGACTGGGGGGCAATTCCAGCGTTATGGACATTACATTTCAGGAGATTTTTGCAACTTCAAAGGTCATATAGGATAACACACATTTTTATTATGAATATTTAAAATGGAATCCACACATATGGCCCTAAATTTATCAGTGAAAGTTCCATCATTGCATCACTTCGTTGTTCGGTAAGTTACTGGAACAAAAATGTGTGCCCTTTGGACATTACATTTTTTGGGACACAGCTTTTTGATGCCTGTATGTTCATTGAAAAGTCTGTGAGTTTAAGCACACAAGTCTGAACCAATGTACTATAAATGGAAAGGTAAGGAAGTGGTTAAATAAGGAATAAAGTTAGATTTTGGTGAAACAGATGAATCATGTTCCCTTACAGCCATATTGTGGCTGTTACGGATTACATTTTGAACGTTACGGACATTACAGTTTGTCATTTTCATAAAGTGGGTCGGGGTACTGATTGTATTAATTTTTAGGTTTTTTTCAGTTTTGTTGTACTCCATAGGACATTTAAAAATGTTCATTAGCACTTTTCATGATATCTTTTATTGGGTTGAAGGTGCCTTGAGGAAGTATTTGGGGGTTACCCCATACTTTATTAGTGTTTGTTGACTTTTTTATTAGTAGAATCTAAAGCGAAATTTATTCTGCGAATGGATCGGTATTGTAATACATGATATAGCCCTTTGACTTTTTGTATTGATTGATCAAATGCAGTAATCATAAAAATGTGTATTACGAGCGTTACGGACATTACACTTTTCATTCATTCAGCATAGGACTCCATGAGCTGAGCATAACCATATGCTATAAGTGCTTTTTTCTATTAAAACAAATGCATAATAGTTCAACAAAAAAGTTCAATATGTCTTTTTACACAATAAAGATGTGCTTTTCTGTGTTCTTCAGACGTACATTTATGACACAGTGTCAGAAGGTTGTTAGAGAATTTATCATATTCTGATTCCATATCAGCTTGGAAAATGAAGTCGGTTTGTTGTCATTGTGGGAGAGGGGTAGCAAAGTTAACTCTTCTTTTCTTTTGCTGTGCGGTGTACACAAAGAAATTGCATGGGGATCCTGGTTTTTCAGATTTCAGTACTGCTCATACGAATGGAGCTTCTTGATCAGACAAAGTACTTGGCAGCAATTGTTTTGTCTTTATCTCCTATATTATGAAAAAGGACCCATGGAGCGTTAAAGCTAGGGAGTTTGGTTGTTTCTCATTCCTGATCTCCCTGTTAGTGTCTCCGGGCATCACTGGAAACGAGTTACACTTGATCAGCTTGATAAGCAGTTGCTAGTGCTTTGCGCCATTGTGTAAAACGATCAGGAGGGGCGATGCATGTCGGTGCAGTAGTACAAGTTACATGCAGGCTGGGGGAGAGGATTAGTAAATCAAAGTGAAATAGTGCATTGTTGCCTGAAGTAATGTGCTACATTAATGTTAAATATAAGGTCAAAAGTATCCAAGTTATGTTCAGATTCAACTTTACAGTAGTTGAATCAAGGTATTTGGACTGCAATCTATGCAGCGTACAATTGTGATACAAAATTTGTAATTCCGTAAGCGTTGGTTGTGTAATGTCGCGTAACGCTTTTTGGGGGCATTGACAATGCAAAATTCTTGAAAAAAATTTCTGGATTATGGTGTGTGATAGTCACATTTTTAGCTTTGCATTTGATATTGTTAGGAACATAATTGGTACCAAAACGTTTAGTGGTACTGTAAAAACTGTTTATTCGAAAACGTATAGCGGAACTTACACTTTCCAGCGAGAGAGGAAATCAGCAAATTTGAATAGCCATTTTCATGAAAAGATTTATTCGTCTTTCGTACTCCAGCGGGATGATGTTTTAAAATGGGTCCTCAGGCGTTATTTCGGCATGAAATTAATTCGCTTGAAAGTATTTATAGTGAGAATTTTTCAGAAATTAAAAGAAATACTGCAAAACACACTGAATTTTACTGCCATTTCTTTAAATAATCAGCTTTATTTCATAGTACTCAAAAAATGATCTTTTCCGGACTTGAGCCGCATGTTTTTCATTAGGTAGTGGTTATGAATGTGGACCCTTTGATATGGTCCCAGGTAACAAGAGTTGTTTCTTTTGATTTTGCATTTCCACCGTTGTGGTAACTATGTGTTCCGTGGAATTGCCTGGGTATTTGGCGGAGGCTGGAAGGACGTGGGGGGGGGGGGAAGGCCTAAGCGGCCCCCTTCAGATGTCGGGCGTTAGATCGCGCGATTAGGACGTATAGAAAGTCGACGAACTACGTCATCCCATGACTAATCTCACGATTGTTATATTGACTGTTCAAAATTAGTCAATTTATTTTTTAATTTAAGTAATTATGCTAATTTATGCATGAAATTTAGAATTTGGCTGTATCTTTAGTTTTAAAGCCTTTGAGTGCTCATTTTTTTGTTTAAGTATCTTTGCGAGATTCTGATTTGGAGCGCCACTATTAAAAAAAATTTCGGGTTCAAATTGGTTTTGCTTTGTATTTTTATATGTTTTTTGAATTTCTTATGTGATTCTTGTTTTTTGAGCTTTTTGTTGTTATTGTTTTTTCAATGGAAAATTGTGCCGGGCGAAGCGATTATTTTCGTCGATATAACAGTTTTTAAATTAGTTGAATATTCTCAGTTAATAAGTAAAAATAGATATACATTTTTATGAAATTTGGGGCTTGCAAACACATATTTCCATTGAAAATAACACCAATGTTGATGTTTGTTGAGGATTTTTGGTGTGAGAGTGCAAGTACGAAAGCTGCGTAATTCGGAACCGGTACCGGCGTCGCAAATTTGGGCTTAAAAGATGCGCAAGACTTCAAAGAAAAAGTCATGAAATATCACGGCCATAGCTTCTCGCGTTAAAATTATCGCAAAAAGTGTCGAGGGGGGGCCTTTAGGCCCCCCCCCCAGTCTTTTTAGGGTTAAATGAGAAAATAGTTTGATCTGCATATTTTCCCGATGTATCTATGATATGCTGTTACCATGGCAATGCTGTTTACGACACATTTGAAATATGTGTCTTGCACATTTTCATCCTAAGACCAATGTGTGCGCTAAATTTCACTCAAAAACTGAGGAAGCAGTTCGATCAAGTTTTGCAACGTACCAACCAACCAACCATATGCTGGTACCTTCAAATTTTGTTTGGCAGGGGTATAATGATGCAGTTTGTAAGTTGTTACGTATGACACAAGTTCACAACAGCTCCTGTCGGGCAATAGGGTCCACGCTGACGAGAGCCAAATGATGGACTGTTTTTAAGTCGTTACATCTGGGGGTGATGGAGACACCTATTTGTAAGAGTTGGCTTTGTGTTTTGGCAGGAACTGGAAATCTTCAGGTACTGGTCCAAGGAGCATTTCACTATTAACAGAAATCGAGAAAGAAACACTGATATTGGATATATAACTACTCAATTTTGTTCAGTTGCTGATATTTGTATATGTAGCAGTAACAAAATGTATATTGTAAACAAAAGAAATTAAGGAATTGAATAATAATATGAGATAAATTTTGTTGATTTGTCAATACTTTTTTAAAATTTCATTTTCTCCATTCTTTTATTTCTCACGCATTTATTCATTTGTTTACATTTTGTTTTTTTTATTAATATTTACCTGTTTATCATTATCAGTTTATTTTGTGATAGGCAATTCCAAAATTACGTACATGACAAACTTTGAATTTTGCAGAATGTCATTTAAATTGTCTTCTTGGTATAGCCAAGTTTATTGCTTTAAATACAAACATAAATATGTGGAAGAAACCACAAAAGGTGAAATAATGGAGCACATAATTGCTGCTCAGATATTTGAGCCATTTTCTCCATTTTGCCATGACCTACCTGTGACAACATATCCAGTTTATGCTTTCTGTTAAAAAAGTGAAATCCCACTGAAGTTATACATTGATTTTTAAGTTTAGCTTCATTTATTGAATTATTTAGAATTCAGTGACACCAATACAATAAATCAGTCATATGTTTTCAAAAATAAAAATGTAGTTTTGCAGGAAAAAATGAAACATCTATCCCCAGTTTTAGTGCATGAAGTTCAATTAATGTCCTACGTTAATGCATAGACATTTCATCCTATGTAAACTTGGGATATTGACATTATATTTCTGCATGGGATTCATCAAATTCAGTTTGCACAAAAATTTTTGTACCACTTAAAAGGACACAGTAATAAAATATCACAATAAGTAAAACCTTCGGATAGACGCTCATTATAACCAACAAATTTTGAATTTCCAAAATCTCACAAACTAATTCACTATATCTCAAATTCATATTACAATGAACTTTGTGATGAAAATGGAATTTCCTATGAATGAACAAATTACAGAAACAACAACTATACCTCATCTTTATCCAATCCTTGCAATTGGCACTCGCCATCATGGTTTCCATGTCGTCGCGCCCAATGAAGTATGGTGGCCGTTCATTGATTCGCTGCGGCAGCCGCTCCAACACACCAACAGGGATGTAGCGGTGGAGGAAGGATAACCACTCAAGAAAAAATCGCCGTGTCTTCTCCACTCCCTGAGAAAGCATAAAATTATGTGAATGGGGATGAGTAAACTGTGGAATATTTAATCTATTAAGAACAAACAATGAGTAAAACATCTTACAGCATATGAAATGCGAATTAAAATTATTAGAACTGAACAACTTCTGCATATAATAAGTGAAAGCTGTACAATTGCAAGACAAAACAATATTTATGATGTGAAATAATGACATAATCATACACATTTCAAATTTCATCAAAGATATGTCTGGAATGTTTATTCATTACTCTAATTCATAAATATAAACTCAACTCAACCTACCCTGAGTCAACATTGATGAAATAAAATAACATAATTATTTTGTTTTGCAACTAAACACTCGGTTATTATGTGCAGAACTTATTCAGTTTAAGTACATTCCTTCACAATATACAATATATCTTGAGTTAAACATGTGTATATTTTACAGCAATTTCAGATGCAAGCACTTTCATTCAGTATACGTAAAACGATGAACGAGCTTATGATCCATGTCTACCAAAAATACACTGAATGAGTTCAATATATCAATATGATCTATTACCCCATTGACTACCAGATTATGTAAATCTCCATAGACTTTGTACAGGGCCCATCCGGTTCCTGTATGCAACAGGTTACATTACACATGTAACTTTCTTCTATAACTGATCTTTTTTTTTCTTCATATGTGTGAATACCTTTTTTAATTACTTTTATGATTTATACTTTCTTTGTACTTTTTAAGCGAATAAAGAAGAAATACTAAACATTGGCACTCAAAGATTAGATACAAATATCATGAAGCAGCTATTCCTCTTTTTGTTTCTTTCTCAGGTCTTCTGGGTCAATGGATAACCTCCCTCATTCCCCTCCCCCTCCCCCTACCCCTCCCTTCCCCTTCCTTCAGCTACATACATCCCACCATCTCTGTACCTCTGAATCTGAGCCCCAGTGCATCAGCCCAGCATTGGTGTAGTCTTGTAGTATTTCAAATCTCTCTTTGGATGATATGTCCCAGTGCCTGTATCATGACATGTATGACAAAACATAATATGTGAAGAAATGTGTTACTGAACATGAACATAAATTGCATGCACAACATATTTGACAATGAATAATATTGGAACAATAATGTTCTGCAAGCAAATACGACAAGAACATAATCAAAACAATTGAAAGTTATAACAATACACTGATTTACATCACAATAATTAGATGCTGACACGAAAAAGAACACAATGACTCTTCTTCTGTGGGACTGTTATCACTTTGTGTGCTGATGGCACACCAATTTTATCATTTTTTCTTGAAATAAAGTAACGTCGAACCAACTAAATGTGTCATAAATATGTCATAAATATTCACGTTAGTTAAATTTTAATATTCAAAGAAAGTCATATTTTTGAGAAATTAAAGCACATAATTACAAAACAATTTGGTTTCTGGCTAACAGTCTAGATTTTAGTTTAGTGACCAAAATGCTAGCTTTGTATAACCAATGCAAATTCACATCTAATATTATCTTATCTTAATTTGTTCATGGAGTCTAACTGGTGAGATTGAAACAAACGAATAGTACAGCAATCAATGCTACAACTATCCTGCTCAAATGATGTGTACAAACATTCTACTCACACACTCGGAGAGAAACACATACATGTACACATGTCACAAGCGCCGCCACTTCCACTAACACAGACACAGGCGCGCCGCCTAAACATAAACAGACCACCAGAAGGCACCAGGACATACCAGATCGCAGACATCTAGAAAAGGACTCATAGAATATATTGAGTAGTAAGTACACACACAGAGCAAAACGAAGACGAGACAACTGGAGCACGACAAATAGCAAATGAAAGACTTGACATACCAGACACACAGAACTGTTTATTGTAAAGGCTAGGAGTTAGACAACATTAACGCTTACATACGTACTCTGCTTCCTTGTCTCTGTGAACGAACCTCGGTTTGATCGAGGGCCTCTCTTGCTATCTGAGACCTGGAAGCCGCATTGTGCTCAGCATAGTATTAGCATGCGTGTGAGATGGAGTGAGCGGAACAGGTCAGACCGGGTTACGTGTAAGGTGAATGAAGAATCAAAGATTGAGTTCGAGAATCAGAAGTGCCGATCTCTGGTTTGAAAAAGAAGTGCGAAAAATACCCCTAATAACAAGGTAAGATGTGTGCCCCCCGGAAAAAGTGGATTCTGCTGTATTGCCTGAATAGCTCGCTGGAAGCCCCAAGACGGACGTAAGCGTGTTTGTCCATGACTTAATAGTGGAATTAGGTGCAGAATGCGTACTCAGAAAGTGGCACAGAATGTGGGCAACAGCGAGAGTTTGGACAGCTGTATTATGGACTGTGTATACTGATGTTTGTCTGTGTTAGATCCACATTGTAATTCTGTCTTTATATATATTGTTGTCTCTTTGGTGTATTCGTGTTCTGATGTTGTGTCTTTCATTCTCTGGTTCAGCTAATGGAGCGAACGACAGGTAGGAACGAGAATAAATGATCTGAGTCCAGGCAGCCGACGGCGGGGAGGTTACGCCGCCGATTGCGAGAGATTGTCTGGAAAATATGTTGCCCCATAGTAAGCTTTCTGTATAGCATGCAAAAGACCCATGCGAGGTTTTCTGGGTCCAAGTGGAAACTACCATTAGAAGACTTACCAGGGAAGAACTGAAGAAATTGCCAGTGTGGTCAGGCAGAGTGTATGTGATTTGTATTTTTATGCCTTGCGCTAACCGACAAGTGTGGCTCGCAGGGGCGGTGCGATCGTGTGTCTGAAGGCCCTCGTAGTCGCATCCAGGATGTCTAATGGCCAATTGCTATTACAGAGCTTGCTGTCTTGTTAACGGCGACGCCCGGCGTGTATTCGATGCATTGTCACACCCACCTGCTATTTCAAGAGTCCCTGCTACAAGGAAGACTCGTGGTCATGATGCTCCTGAGAATAGATTTAAACGAATGACTCATACTAGAGGTGTGCAGGAGTTCGAACAGGTCGAAAGCCAAAGCTCTTTTATATGTCTGACTTTTCTGTGGTTACGCATGTGTAGATGTTAACTACGGCACTGTGGATAACGAGGGATGGTTTCCAGTTTAAAAATCTGAGCTAGCATGATTCCGTCATGCTACTAGTGTCCTATTAATGGTCTAAAACATGAAGCCCTGAAAGAATTGCATCATTAAGTGCTTTTAAAAGTGGAAATCTTTGAAGAGATTTGTACTAGTGGGCAAGCCCATTAACTGTCAGCAAACTTTTGTGTTCTAGGGTGTTTACGCGCGTTGTCGCAGTAATTTTGCAACGCTGTATACGACCTACCTAAATTGTTTTGGCAGGAAACTTAACAATCCTACGTATGCATCACGTCGCCAACAGCTGCTGGCTCTGATTTTGCACATGATCTGCAAAAACTCGCACGTCACGCACATAACCTACTCCCCCACTCCGCAAACAAAAACTTCTCTTCGCACTACACCAGGACTCCCATCAGTTCGAAGAATCCCCTGCGTGTAAAACAGAACGATATCGCTCATCTACAATTCCAAACTATTGTCAGCGCTTACTGAAGCAATTATCCCATAATGTACTTAACACCCAGAAGCATTAGCATCATGTGAAATGGACATTTTTTACTTGTTTTTTTCAATGTTCCTTTTCTTTCCCCGTATGTTAAAGATATGTAATATTACTACTATCACTTAAGTTAGTCAATGTATTTTTGAATTTTCGCAGATGATTACACTATAGCCTCTATGCCAATACATTTGTAATTCTCTTATTTGCTAAATATCATTTACAGTTATTGGCACTTTTGGTTCTCGCCATAGTTTTTGTCTATCCAAAATGAGTCACATGTAAGTTGCTTTATAATGTCATAGATTCATGAGTCTAAAGATATCATCATTATCATTATAGCAACAACGCCAACAACAACAACAACACAAACAATAACAACAACATAATAATAATAATAATAATAATAATAATAATAATAATAATAAAATAATAATAATAATAATAATAATAAAATGATAATAATTATAATAATACTACTGACTACTACTAATAATAATTAATAAATAATACAGCTTTTTGCCCGATAAAATTTGCATTTTACTGTACATGTATAATTGGCTACTAGGCTTGTAGTCCAATTATATATGTATACTTTATATTCAATTGCAAAATATTTTTGTCAGCTTATTTTTATCCGCTTGTCTACATTTCGTATATCAGATAATCATTCTTACTATATTCAAAAGCGAGCCAATTGTTTTAAATTGATGTAGATAATGGGTGTAATGAATGTAAATATTCATAATGCGCTCATTTAATATTAAATCAAAGCTTGCCTGTTACATATAGTTATCGTAAATAATTTTACAGTAATATATTTATATGCTAAAATTGGCTACATGAGCTTGTAAGTCAATATCATATAATATATATAGAAATAATTTGTCATTTATTTTTCCCCTTGTTTTATATCTTCGGAATCAAAATAGTTTTCGCTATAGCAAGAATGACTTTGTGGTATTAATATCCAATAATTCAACAATAATTCATAACTTTTATCCAAAAATTAAAATTGCCTTTTGGCACAAATAATTTCATAATTTGGGATATGGTTTAAAAATTGCTACATAAAGCTTGTAAGTGCCATATATACGCATATTGAATATCTAATTGCAAAAAATTATTTTCTGTGCAGTTATTTTGGTCCGCACTGTCTATGTTTTTATACACCTAAATAAAAAGTAATTGTTTTAATGATATGAATTTAAGAATTTCGTGATTTTTTTTTTTTAGTTTTTGTAATTAAATTACTGAAATATACTTTTAGTAGTTTTTAACTATTTAATTGGTGAAATTTAATATTAAATAGAATGTTACGTTATTGTTGTATTATTCATGATTTGTTTATTTGTAATTAAGCAATGTAGTAATTTTGTATAAGTTTTGTGTTGTATTTCACATGTATTTTTTTATGATTTTGTACACTGAACAGTTTCAGCCGCTGGGCTGCATGTTATCAGTTTTTCAATAAACCAATTTATCTATCTATCTATCTATCTTATTTGTCCATTCAAACACTGTCAGATATGTCAGATAGCAAAGTTCGACAATTTTTTAAACGGGTCTTCCACAGTGTTATATAGTGTCTTTAATGAGAATTTGTTTCCCATTTCAATTTTCAACTGAATAAAAACCTGATCAGATTTTAATGAAACTTGGATCAATTATGTATTATGAGGCAACTTACATTGAACTAATTGGAGTTAGGAATTGAGAGGTCATAGTTCAAAGGTCACAGGGCCTTGTACCTTTTTGGTTGTTGTTTTTTGATTCATATAATCTTACCAATGAATGGGTGAGGATGGGCTGCCTGTGCACACTCTGTCAAATAATCCCAATCTGCTAGTTTGGTGTAACGCTGCTCCCGAGTCCGACCATGTACCTGTGTAGAAATGAGATAAAGGGTGATTACATAATAAAAACAATGGGCAATTTCTGGTAAACTCTGACAAAAGGACGCGACACTGATAACCAATTTTGTAGATTATGAAAATATGTTTCCCATTTCACTCTCTTTTACATGTTAGCCAGAAACTTGGATTGTTTTGCAGTTAGGTGCACAATCTTGCAAGAAAGTATGATTTTCTCTAAAAATTCAAATGTAAACAAACACAAATCTCATTAACATATTTAGTTGTTTGAATGTTTCATTTCAAATAATAATAAAAAAGATAAATTGTACTTAATAGAATGACATTAATAGTTTGAATCAGTATAAGTGCCTTCTCAGCAAACCGGTGTGCCGCCGGTGCCCCACTGAGGTTATATGTGGGCAAGCCGGTATGCCATCAGCACAACATATACCCCTAAATAAATCAAGACTCAGAAACTGAATAGTTACCGTGACAACAGAGGCTCCCCACTCATAGATGCTAGGTATCAGCTTGTGGGTGTTGCGACGTCCTTCTTGAATTCCAGTCCGCATCTTAACGGTTAGTGGAATATCCAACACCTTCAAGATAATAAAGGTGAAAGACATTACTCAGTGTGGTTACAACAACTCTGACATAATATTAGATGATTTTGAGGTTGATACAAGAAAATATTTTATGTCTTATGACAAATATCTGACAAGTCACTGATGAGTCTGGCATTTTTGTAAGGAGTATTATATTTTGTGTCCAATGAATTTAAGCCATGCAATATCACCATTATTACATGAACTCACTTGACCATTTATAGCAAAATTGAAATTTGATGAAAATATTACTAATTCATTCTTCGAAAAACTATTCTTGATATCATATTTACTAGATGTTACCTCATTTACTTAATTGAGTAAATTTAGCACACTGTGATTCTAAAAAAAAATTTGATTTATGACACATTTATGAAAATTTTTGTTCATGATCGACTCATTAGACATAGGCAAATACATGAGCACTAGAATGTGTCTGATATATTTTCATGGATGTTTACACTAAGGTGTGTGTATATGTGAATTACCTTGAGACATGTGTTATATGAAGGAAACAAGATAATATCAATGCAATTGAGCCCACCATCCACCCCCCCCCCACCCCCTTCCCCGGGCATTTAGATAATGATGTATAAAGTACATCAACAATTACATTCTAGATAATGTCTCATACCGGTAATTATCCTGTCCTGCTAACTCAGCCTATTTGAACAACATTATGATATTCACTCTGTGTCACTATATGATAAAAAAACTCAATTGTAGTGCAAAATAAAAGAGATGTAATTAAGCAAATACTTCCAAAATATGCATACTAATTTAAGTTTGGAAGACACATTGTCCAATTATTCTACTCCTTTAAGCCTGTCAGACATGCATCAATTTCAATTCTGATTTATTTTCTATTTTTAAATAAGGATGAATAAAGGGACTTACTGCAAGTATTAATATTTTTCTTGCACTACCGCAATAAGTTCAATTGTTTCTATAAAATTGCTATCAGGACGTATTACTGTTTTATTATTAATATTTTTCTTACAAAACATTTTTATCCACCACAAGTGTAAGCCTATACACATAAATAATTGTGTTACTCACAGAACTCATGCCTCGTACAATCTCTTGAAATTTGCCCATTCTATTCATGAGGCCACAGCCTGCTCCCTGTACAAATCAAACAAAACGAATATATACATAAAAGAAAAAACAATTTAGCTTTTTTTTAGAATATCATTGAAAGAAACCTGCCAAATACTAATAAGCTGACTGCACTAGAAATGTACAAAAAGACAAAAAAACAGGTTGTTTTTACATTAAAAAAATACATATATTAAATACATTTACCAACTTTATCATGGTCTTCATACAAATGTCTGAAAGATTCCTGATCTATTCATTAATTTTAGGCACACTGGATACCTATTTTTCCTAAAGCATAATGGAAACCTGGCATTCTCTAACTGCCAGCCATAAGGACTTCAAAAGTACCCGTACACTATGTCACAAATAGTGGCTAAATAATTTAATAGCACCAAATATCACTGTTGAATGTAAGTTGGCTGAAGTTCCAGTCAATCGAATGTTGGCGAATGAGTGATGGTTGCAGAATGTCAAAAGACTACGATCATTAATGTATAGCCCGCAGCGAGTTGATCAGTCTTCATCAATACCGATTGAAAGAGTCAACACACCTCTTGAAGCCTTCTTGATTTGAACCAGCCAATACCAGATCGTCTTCACCAAATCGCTACAACGGCGAAACCAAGTCGGGAACCACGGCAACCTCCAGGTAACCAATCGGGCAACCTCCAGGTGAGTGGAACCTCCCATGACTTTTCGCGGACCTTCAGCACCCCCGACCGACCTCCCACCGTCAAACGCGATCGTTAGCCAATATCATCATCAGGAACAATTCAGTGGCAACCCACGACCAACTCCCTCCCACACCCCAATATCAATTTGCATACGATATTTCTCACAGACGGTCCAGTGTACCCCCTGTCCCCCATCATACCTCAGCTAGTTTCAACCACAAGTCCACAGCAGGGTACCATCATACCCCTCACTCCCATAACCGCACAACGACCCCACTAATGCCCGCTACCCCATAACGCGCAATACGTAACTGTAGTCGACCGCATTGAACAATGGTTTGAAAGCACCCATAACGCGCGTCCTACGCGATCAGTAAGGTACCACTCAGCATCCAAGAATAAACCCAAGGATGCGAGAATTGTGGTAGGCCGATTCACCGTCACAGTCTTGTAGACATGGACAAAAACTGCAATGCCTACGATGTTTAAGACCTTGGACATAAAATTAGAATGTGCCCATTCTATGGCATATGGCGCCAAAAAGGAGCGCCCAATGAAATGCGCTGAAACTATAAGTGTAAACAAATCTGTTGATTAGAGCAATAAAAATCGAATCCCGTCTCACTAACCTTTTCAACGGGGTTCAAAAGAAATAACAGTATTTATATGAGGGTAAAGTTTCAAACTGTCAAAATGTGTTTCCGATTAAATTGCACGTGAGTGTTGGTCAATAGGTCGACGAGAATACAAACGATTATTGAATTTCGAAGATCCTGACTTCTTATTTATAAGCCTGAAAACACATATTGTAATACTATTCTATCATCAATAATATTCCTCGAAAATTGTCACCGTAATAAAGGAAAGATATGGAATAAGATACGCAGGTGGATAGCTTATTAGGCAGCATAAACGTGTCCTGTCATTTGTCATAGACAAGAATTTAGATTACAATGTGAAATACTTTGGTGTGTAATTATTTTGTAGAAGAAAACGGTCCGATTTATCTTGGTGTATTTATGCGACCCCAGGTATCATGATCAGTGTAAACATGAACTTAACAAGTCGATGGCATTAATTTCAAAGAACGGATAAAAAATCACGAATTCTATTATTTTAACTGGTGATTCAATATGCCAAATCTACGATGGCTAAGATGTTATATTACAAAGAAAGATGATTGAACTACTGAAACTTTTTCAGATATTGTATAAATATAACTTTCTTTTTCCAACACGTATCAAGATGCCCACAAGGGTGACTGAAACAACGAGATATGTTAGATTTATTATTCACACTTCAGAACCATTCATGTGTAAAAAGTGAAAATGTTATTGGCGTGATATAAGCGATCACGAGGCTTTAAGTTTGATTGGTAAATTGTGTGTAGACACAGATAACAGAATTCAAAGAAGAAGAAAAGTGTATTTTTGTATTCATAAGGCAAATTTTCATCAATTTTCCGAAATCACCTTAGTGTACACCGTCTTTTAGGATACTGATAAACAATGACGTCGAATCATCTTGGCAATCCTGGAAGGAGATGGTGAATTGAATATTTTCGAATGCAAATTGTACACAAGTGAGATTTAATAAGGAAATTTAATTCTCCATGGATTCAACAAAGACTATAAAAGAAACTTATGAAAAAACGTAATATCTATTGAAATCTGCAAAGAAAATCCAAAAAACAATCTACTTGTAGGAAAAATGCGACAAGTGTAGGAGGAAGTTAATAAGTAAACAAAATTAAACAAAATTATTACAAAAATTATACAAAATCGATAATGAGTTAATTTGACATACAATCGAATTCAAATGAAAATTCTGAAAGTTTGTGAATACCAGAAAAAGGAACAAAAGGAACTTAATTGTTTTAAAATGTTAATGGTGTTATTGTTAAAGATGACAGGGAAAAGGCATAATGTTGTAAACAGAACAATTTAAAATGTAATGTTTAATACTGAATAATCCTGTTTACGAAAGAGATCATGTGTAAACCGTGGATTAAGTATACGTTGATAGGAGTGATATAAAATGTTATGTCGAGGAGTTTTAATTTTACTAAAGTATGATTGACATTTACGAAAGCCGCCTGGCCTGACTGAAGTTCCTTCTCGTCCTTAAAGAAAGGGGCCGTAGAATTGGCACTCTTCTCTTTGTAAATTATTAACGATTATCTTTATCAACAAGGTGATTTACCACTTGACTGCGAAAAGCTTAGTTTCACTCCAGTGTTTCAAGAAAGGAATAGGGAAGGACCCTAGTAATTATCGAACACCATATGCAGGTTAATCATCAATTGACGTGTAAAATCTTGAACGATTGTCGCAAACTACCTCTTAGAAGCATTTTAACGATAATGACATATGTTTGTGATAATCAACACGGCTTTTCGTGAAAAAACGTTCTTGTGAAACACAACTAATAGAAGCTTATTCATTTGACTGGAGTAGTATGCTTGATTCAGGTGGCGGATGTTCAGTATAGGCCTTTTAGATTTTGCGTGCGTTGCGTTGACAGTGTTCGCACAGTTCTTTTTAGGAACTGAAGTTAAAAATGTATGGTGTAAAAACATAGTAATTTGATAATGGATACTGTCCGTTTCTCGAACCCAAGGAACACAAAGAGTTATTTGTAAATGAAGAATACTCTGGGCTTGGACTCACGTTAAGTGGGTAGTCCACAGGGAACGAATTTGGGTCCGGTTCTTTTTCTGTGTGTTTATAAACGTACATATCATCGTGAGTGTTAAATCCACAATAAGGCTATATGCTGACGATTGGCGTTTTATATCGGAAAAAAATAAACTGCACTATACGATTGCGTAAAGTTTCAAAAGATTTGAACACACTAAAAGTAAATGGTCTGACGAGATGGTTATTGGATTTTAATCGTTATGAAAATGTAAACTAGATAAAATGTCACGTAAGCATTCGTCTATTCAAATTGTGAATATGTATCTTAAAGGGACAAACATTACAATAACGACCAATCTGAAAAGTTATCTAGAGTTCTAATAAATGACCACTTAAACTGAATATATCAATTGGTAATGAAAATTGTATTCACAAATCGCATCGAAAGATTATAGTGTGATAAGAAGAAATTTTTCGAAAGTGTAATCACCTCAATATTAAAAATTATTATATGAGTCACTTGTTACGTTCACTAGGTTTGACTTTTGAGGAGGTGGCTGTGGACCGTCTACAGAAGTACACCAAATAAATTTAAATTGAACGGAGATATCAAATACGATATGTAAAAATAGTGTACATAGACTGGCAAACCAGCTCGTATATGTTTTATGCAGAAAGAGTGCGGATTTTGTTCTTTGGGAAAAGCGACGTAAATATTATAGATTAGTATTGTTCTACCGCTACAAAATATAAATAATTTATCGGAATAACAGGTCAAACTGAAAATGTTTGCTGCGAAATAGAATTGGAAGAAAGACGATCATATATGAGAAATCTGAACGCTTTGCAAGAACCGATTATTACAATTCTTATTTATGTAGAACTAACCAATGAATGAATAAGCTACCACAGGCGTAAGACAGAAGTATTTCATTAAGCACGTTCAAAACTGCACTAAAAACTCATTTGAGATATATGACTAAGTATTAATAATAAATCCTGCTGGCCATATATCTTCCGTTTGTTAGACAGATTGTACACTAATGTTTGATTAAAAATATGGTCTTACACTTGCTTCTCAAGTTTTAATTTAATCGACAGTCTGTAACGTTATATCGTTAATTCAGTTTAATTAACTTGTAATTGTAATTTATCACATTCATGTTATCAATTTTTGTTTTAAAGTATTTATATTGTGTATATTGTTTATGTCTGGGTTTGGACGAAGTATGGGTCATTGTGACCTTTTCCGGCAAACGGCCTAGACTTTTATAAGTCTGAATAAATAAATACAAATTACAAGATTAAATATTTTTATTTTTGTAATTCAGCAATGAAAACCAATCATGGTCTTACTCAACATACTGGGAACGTGGTCAGGCATGATCCACGTAATCATCTGCAACAGACAAAAGTGTGATTTGATCAATGACAAGAAAACGTCAGGTGAGATGAGAAAATGTTTTCTAACATTTGTTACAACTATAAGATCAGTTTATGACAATTGATAAATGCATCACTACATCTATAACTCAGCAACAAGATATAGCTACAATCGGCATGATACCGCAATTATTTCAATCGTTTTGATGACTAGACGATTTGCAATGGAAACAATGACCTTTGTATAGGTTCGACACGTAGAACGATGTCTCTCAACTCCCCTTGAGCGAAAAAGGGTAGAGCACTATGCAATCTGACCAGTCCTTGCAGAGGAACGATATTATAATGCTTTGTGTGGGAGAATTATCTTAGTGTTTTTGATAACTTGTCCCAACTGTTACAAGAACAATGTCGTTATCAATCAGCTTGACATGCGATAAACCGTCAATTGTTCCACCCAAAACGTGACATAATTTTCTAGCTTGTGCCAGTGCCTGGCCATCGTTCGACGAAAAAACCCCCGTTCCTCGTTGTCGAATCGTTAGGCAATAATTGAAGACTGGTAAAGAATAAGTAAGTACTGAAAGTCACATTATACTACTTTGGAGGAAAACAAAGATTCAAAGATTCAAATGTTGTCATACAGATCACAAATGTATAGCTGTTACATCCAGGACTTGGTGAAGTTTAATTGACACAATAAAAAGATGAATAAGGACAAAATCGAACATATCTACACTTGTCGATTTCAATAATCAATAATTCAATATGGTGGACTTGAGTACTGTCCTTTCCTCTAAAAAGAAGGGTCTCAGGAAAATAAATGGCATTTTTCGATATAATATAAATGTCAAAAAACACTTAATTGTAGTATATGCTTTTTGGTAATGTCGGCTCAGTATAGACGAACAGTTTTGATAAGCCAATTTGTCAATGTGGATGCTGTTGAAACTTGACTCTCACTTGACCCTTGACAGATAGTAAACCTCCATATCTGCATTCAACAAAGCACAAATATTCATGCTAAATTATATATTTTCTTTAATCCTTTAACCAGTCGATAATTGAGATACATTTATGAGGAAATAGATTCAAGTTAAAAATTTGACCCTGGTTGACCCCTCCCCTGACCCCTACTAGGAAGGCAAATTGACAATAATTTTTGTCAAAAAATTTCCCGGCATGTAAACGACTTTCAAAACAATCACAACTCATTTCGTCAAAGATTGACTTTAAGGTATTTCTATTCTACACTCTTTCAATTCTGAAATCATGCCTTACTTCTATCCTTGGGTATACCAGTCAATGGGACATCCCACATTGATGGTCAATGAAATCAATGTCAAGGTTACCATCAGAGCTGCAGCGCACTTGTATGGTGTCGCCGGAAGATGCACACACAGCTGTAGACAGAGATACAACACTGTCAAAGTATTATCATTGCAAAATAGTCATTCTGACAAACTGCTAATAATTCAACCATGAATGAAAGTAAAGTAGCGTGTTGTGACATTCATGTCAGATCTTCATACCATAATGGGACAGAGACTTCTTTAAAATGCCTAGCAATGTCAGGCATTCCATGTACTATATTGTCTGAAATACACATTAGCAAATTTTGCTTTGGAAATACTACTGAATGAATGCCAGATTATCAAATCAGTTTTGTCCTACGGTTATGGGGTGGCCAGATTCATCCTCGACTCCTCACAGCAAATTTCGCACGTACCGTCCATAGCTACCTCCAAAATGCACAAAATCTTCGCTAATAAAACAAAGAAGCCCTAGAGGCAACGACGCTCACGCAGACCGAGTCTCGTTAAACTCTCTTTTTGTCCTCAATAGAGAAAACATCAGTCATAGTTTGGCCCATTTGTAGCCTGAATTCCCATTGTCGGTATAATAGCTGATTTTTGCTAAGGTCCAGTTGAATT
>JZLH01S0032829.1:14466-25115 GCA_001188425.1 Eucidaris tribuloides
GATGTCATCTCTGCAAACCACTTTAACACGAAAGTCCCCCAAGTGCATCTAGAACCCAAGTTTAGTTGAAAAAGGAGCAGCGGTTGAAAAGCTATTTGTCATAAGAGAGTCTTACCGGTAAACTTCAATGTTAGACCTCAAATGACCTTTGACCTCACCATGTGATCTCCCACACCACTACAACATGATGGTATGCCTAGTGCATCTATAACCCAGGTTTGGTTGCTATTGCAGCAAAATGTGTCAAGTTGTGTGTCATCAGAGAGTCTTGCAGTTAAACTTAACATTTGACATTAAATGACCTTTAACCTTACCATACGACCTCCGACAGCACCAAAATATGAAGGTCCCCCAAGTGCATCTACAACCCAACTGCAAAATGCACAAAAAAACTAACTGCTGTTTAGTGTGTGTTCCAGGCTCACAGACTCAAGTCACTTACCAGCTTCCTCAGTTCTTTGCACCATGACAGCCAGGCTCCGGGTTTTGAGCCTGGCATGCAATATACATGTAACTCTACCACAAAGTGAAAGCACATGGCATACAGTGGCAATTAGCTCCATTGACATCCATGGAAATCAAAGCCCCAGGGACAGTGCCATGTGGGAAGGGGGCAGGGGTTACCCCCTATTTTTTTAAAGTAATGAAAACAGGGATTTTACTGTTTATCAACAATTTTGCCCCCATTGTTGTTCATTTGGCTAGTTAAGAAATTGGGGGGGGGGGCAAAAACTGATTTTGTTCGTAGTCATTTTAGTTTTTACAAGGCCATGTGTTTTGAACTGGTAGATTTTCGCGTGACATCAAAAAGGCACTTTTTCACTTCTGGGAGATGCACCAATTGTCGTTTGAAATTGATTATTTCAATATTTATGCGTGCTACCATAGGAAAAGTATACATATTCTGAAAGGAAATTTAACAAGGAATCCAAAATTTTCATTGTTTTTATTGTAGGGTTAATGGTTAAAGGGAAACAACAAACAGAAAGTGAATGTTTTCATGCATAATATTCTAAACTTCATGTGAAATTTTTGTTTCCACCTTATACCCCACATCAGAAAAAGGCATCATATTTGAACTCTACAGAGCTAGAGCTTTCCAAAAATGTATACTTTTACTATGCTACCTACCCGCGTGCGATCCTCAGCTCCACCCTGTCATTTTTTCACTTGAGTGGTCAGAAGTTCAGAAGTTCATATGCTTTGTGCAAACTTAAGGTGTCATCTTAAAGATCTCATCAAGAGCTTTAATTTGATATGTATTTTTGTCTACATTGGGAATCAAGATGTTAACAAAAATTGAACAAGAACATCTAAAAACTCGCGCAAGTGTCACGGCTCCACACTATGAGACTACCAGTTCAAAACAAATGGCCACAAGTATCATCAGTGAATAATTCATAAAAGCAGCTATGTGGTGATACCAAAATTATTACAGGGGGACATGACGATGCTGGATAACAATAATTATATTGAGAGTTATATTATGGTTACTCTCGCCATGTGAAGATCAAATTCTGAAAATTTTTCAAGCTACTTCAAAAACATGGTCGAAGTTCAATCCAAGAAAAATAATACTTCTGAATCACTTCTGGTCCTCAAATTTAGTCAGAAAAAAGATTAATGTATGTACCTTTAGAAAATGTCAGAATCCCAGAATCACCTTTTGCAACCCAACTCGATTATTTACTGCATTTACACGAAAACTTCTATTGCGACTTATTGATCAATTTGTGGTGACAGGTGCAGGTCACATATGTACAAACATGATGTACATGTACTCACTTTCAAGAATCTTCTCAGCAGTCACAATTTCCAGAATGATCTCGCTTGGCGACAGCGACTGAGGCTTGTCGACATTCTCCATCAGTAGATCATCTCCATCACGTGAAGACTGATCACTAGCATCTGGAGGTTTAGTACTCTGATCACCTGTACATGCAGAAGGTGTAAAGTAATGGTTAGTCATTTCTGTATTGCATGTGTAAGCACAGGTTGGAATTTCAAGAGGGTTGGGTGGGGCAGGCAGGGCAGTGTGCATGGCGGGTCAGGATGTTGGGCAGAGCAGGTGGGTGGGTTTATGCAATATCTTGACATTGGGAAATGTTTCTGGTATGATTTGTATTTTTTGTATCTTATTGTATTTTTTACATGTCATACACGTGCATATAATGTACTTGTTATTTTGTTAATCACTTTTATTTACACTGACTCACTGAAGAAAAGCCATTTGGCTGATATCATATATAAAAAAAAATTGATTTGCACTTAATTATGCAAACATGTCAAAACATGCTCATCGGTTAAATAGGCTAACATCATTTATATTAGTTATAGATTCACATACTATTCACCTCTCTTTAGAAATGAAGTCAGTTTTCAAGAAAATAGAATCCATTACCTCTTTATGTACCACATACAAAGGCCCACTGTTCCATATTAATTTAATATATTGTTGGAAAAATATAGCAGATACTACATGAAGCAAGGGTCATATATGTGGGGGTGTAAGGATATGTTTCTGGTACCTTTCAGAGAGAGACCTGTACATAAAATATTTGAATATAAACACTACACAAAAAATAAGTTCCCCCTTTTGAAAAATTCCATAACTTTTTAAAGAAATGGTTGACGATAATCATTAGGTCAGGGAGTGTTTCTGATTTGATTAAATTCTGTTGAAATTATATATTAAGTCATCATGATAGCACTTAATTAAATCAAAATGTCATGTTCAAAGTCACAAGGTCATTTTGAGATTGCATATGAGGATGTTGACAATTCATGTCTGTTGATGAATTAAGCTGTTTATTATTTAATCAGCTATCTTTGCCCTAACATTCTGTGGCACTTTTCGCCATATTTAGCCTTCATTTGAGTCAATTTAACAATTTCCATCCATCCTCAATTTTGAAATTGTAAAATCCATTAAGTTTATTGAAAAAATTGAAATCCGTTTTTTTTTCAGCAAAGTGTATCTTTACACGTTGTATGGACATAAGAGGTTGTAACCATGTCAGGGTTCAGTGAGCACACTTTATAAATAAAGTAAAAAATCCATTATTTACCATTATTTTGGCATAAAAGATGACTTCTGTGACTTTTGAAAAGTGACATTTTTGCCTTTAATTCATGCTCACTCATGCATGGCTTGACGGATTAATCTTATTTTCACATAGAGGTAAGTCAAGGAGTGTGGAAATGTTCCTGCCAAGTTATGTTGCTAAAACTTATTTCATTAAAAAGTTATGGTATTTTGAACAAGGGGGAACTTACTTTTTGTGTAGTGTTTAGTTGTATTATTTTAGCCGAAGTGTACTTTTACCATCCATAGTGGCCCAATGGTGATCCAGATAGCCATACACTATGTTTGAAGATTCTGCATCAGGTGTGTTGTCGATCAGCAACTGTGACAAGTCCTACAGGAAGGAGAATCACCCTGCCAAGATAGACAAACATGTGGGAAACATGTATACAGATGATTTTGCATAACTCAATCTTGTACAAGTCAAATTATCGCCTATCCCAAATATTTTTGACAGTCCCAATTAGCTATTTCCAATAGGCACTTTTCTTCTAAGTCAAATTTTCAACTCAAATTTCATGTATTTCAAACATATCTTAGAGTTCCAATGGGACCAAACATGTGTCATATCATTCATTTAACTCAAATGGCCACAACTGTAATTCTTCAGTGCCTTAACGGATTGACTTTCGATCTCTGCTTGTCAGTTGTCTGAAAAAAAGTCATAAATCTCCCACTCCCTTTCTGCCTTTCACATTTTCTCCCTACATTGATACAATCATGAAAGTTAGCCTCCATTGTACATGGATCTCTATCATATCATTGTGAACAAAACTATAATTCAAATACTGTCTAAGCCAAAGTGATTTGTCGAATCACCAGAGATTCAACTTACATAAAGTTGACTGTAGTCCACAGGACCAGAAGTATATGAGACAAAGAGTGTATTAAAGTGAACAATTAGTACACAACTTCAACTCATGCCTTCGGTTGCGGTATGTAACCACGATATGTGTTGTTGCGTTAAATTATTGAAAGGGACATGTGATTAACAATTTACGGACTGTGAAAATATGAATAGTTTATGCTTCAATTGACTGTTTTTGCATTGGGGATTCCTAACGGCGATATATCGCCAAAATACCAACGATATCAAACTGATACCGCATACACACGGTATATCAATAAAACAAGGATTTTCAGAACACATTCTTGTGCCACGACTGCATGAAAACAACCACTTATTACTTTGTACACAAAAGTATAGAGTTGTCCCCATGTCATGTGTGCTATGTCTGATGTGTGGTAATTGCAATTACATGATAGAATAAGTTATGCTATCCACATTAAAGGTAAATTTTCACAATTAGCCCCATGCTTGCAGGGGTGTGATTGGGGGTAGTCCTCAACTTGGGTTGAAACTACTCTAGATTAGAATCAAGTAAACTATGCAAGGATTCTCCTGTGAAAATCTTGTAGCCAAACATTGACTCATTCTAAAATAACTTAGAATAGATCTATGCGGCAATATCCCTCGTGGCAGGCAAATCTGCACACATGGGGATAGCTCCATACTTTTGTGTACAAAGTAATGGATGGCCTTTCTTATGCAGGTATGGCACAGAAAATTGCTCTGAAATTCATTCTTACAAAATTCTACTGAAATATTGCTTTGATATGGCTAGTCTATGATACTTGGTTGGTTCTTCTCCAAAATACTCCGGTGAGAGTTTTAACTGGACAGTTTTACATTAAGACACGTCGGAGAGAGTGGTCTAGTTAGAGAATAGGTATTTTTTAAGCTTTCATTTTGATAGACGGATCTGCCAGGAGGGCGTGTGTAAAAGCAAGGATGGAGGGCTGTGAAACTGTCCCAGGTTTGTTCCTGTCCACTACGGTTCGGTTGAAGAAGGAATTTGCGAAGACATCAGAGTTTACAAACAATTGTTGAAATTGTTGGGAATGTCCTCTTCTGTCCCTGTGGGGCTTGGGGGAGACATGATCCTTGTAGTTAACATCCAGATGTTCATTTATCATTTTGTAAAGACAGGTCAAATGGAGACATTTCCTCCTTTGCTGAAGGGAGGACCAGTTTAGCTCATGGAGTATGGAGGTAATGCTGCTATCTATCCCACAGTGTTGAAGACAAATCTCTGTTGAACGTTCTGAAAATTAAGGACTCAACATTTCAGAAGTATATTTTAATTTTTCTAAACATGTGGGTCCAGCATTTAACTTTAGCAAGAGCAATTTTATTTAGTTGCTCTTACATTCAAGTCACCCAGTGCAAACTTTATTTTTTTCCAGTAGAGGGCGTATGTAGTCCATATAGCTCTGCTTATTACAGGTGGCAAACCGGTAGGCACTATTCGAGTCCACATAGAATAAGTTGACCATACATTAAAGGCATTGTATAACAGTGTTTCCAGTTTAAAAAATCTGAGCTACATGATTCCCCATGCTACTAGTGTCTTTGATATGGTCTAAAGATGAAGCCCTGAAAAAATTGCAGTGTAAAACAATCATTAAGTGCTTTAAAATAGTGAAAATCATTGAGAGACCATTCCAGCTTTTCTCCATAGACTGTTGTGTTGCAGAATTTCCTATCGCCTGATATAAAATTAATGTGCCAATTTGTATCTGCATATATTGTACTAGTGGCAGCATAATTGTCCAAACTTTTGTGTTCTAGGGTGTTTATTTGTCCATTCAAACACTGTCAGATATGTCAGATAGCAAAGTTCGACATTTTTTTTAAACGGGTCTTCCACAATGTTATATAGTGTCTTTAATGTTCATGAGTACATCAAGCTGTGACGTTTCAATTTGTCATGTGCGCGCCACCCGTACGCGCCATGCAATACAGTATACACCAAAGATATACTAGTATACGTTCATGCGCGGTATTTTGCATCAATGCATGTTCATTGCCCGGACATTCAAGACATCGTCTCAGTTTTTTAGTGTAATTCGTCGTCCACCCGCCAAATACAGAACGACGGATTACGGTGGGCGCCCGCGTGTTGATAAATCCACATGGGTCCACGTAGAATAACCCCCTTGCATGCAGGGTTGAAGTAAAACATATTCTTGGGATGTCGATGCAACAAACACGGGTGTCCACGTAGAATAACACTCAACTATGTTATTCCACGTGGACCCCATGTGTTATTCTATGTGGACCCCGTGTTTCTATGTGGACCCCTTGTGTTATTCTATGTGGACCCTGTGTTATTCTATGTGGACACCGTATTATTCTATGTGGACCCCGTATTATTCTATGTGGACCCCTTGTGTTATTCTATGTGGACCCCTTGTGTTATTCTATGTGGACCCCGTGTGTTATTCTATGTGGACCCCATGTGTTATTCTATGTGGACCCCATGTGTTATTCTACGTGGGCCCGTGTGTTATTCTATGTGGACCCTGTGTGTGTTATTCTATGTGGACCCGTTATTCTACACAAGGGGTCCACGTAGAATAACTTATTCTGCATGGACCCCGTGTGTTGTTATTTTACGTGGACCCCATGTGTTATTCTATGTGGACCCTAGCTCTTCATTGTGGACCCGGTGTTATTCTCTGTGGACGTCCCCTTGTGTTATTCTCTGTGGACCTCTTTTGTTATTCTATGTGGACCCCGTGTGTTATTCTATGTGGACCCGTGTGTTATAACCTAACTGTTATTCATTGTGGACCCCGTGTTATTCTATATGGACCCCTTGTGTTATTCTATGTGGACCCTTTGTGTTATTCTACACAAGGGGTCCACATACATGTAGAATGATACACGGGGTCCACATAGAATGACAGTTATAACACACGGAGTCCACATAGAATAACTTATTCTACGTAGACCCCATGTGTTACTCTATGTGGACCTGTCACTCAACGTGCACCCATTTATACTTACCGATTTATAAAGAATCGCAATCAATCATTTTCAATCACTAGTTGAGAACAAATTATAAAACGACTGGCCCGGCCCGAGATGAGAGATCATACACAGCGCCTAGAAGAAAAACCACTGACCAACTCACTTTGATTCAAACCACAATGAATACAACTGCAGCATGCATGCACTGCATAATCCGAATTAACCCGCGCTTTAGTTTGACGTATGCGTATTGACAGTGCGAATGCGTATACTCTTGTATGAATATTCATGTATTTTGACATATGAATATTAATGACCAGTTAACTTCCGTTATTCTATGACTATGTGGACTCGAATAGTGCCTACCTGGCAAACCTGCTGTGAGCTGTGTGTCATTTGTGTCCTATTTTCAGAGACTCCAACCCCAAACACCTCTTTAAGCGGGAGATTCTCCCGCCGAGACCCCCTACATGCCCTATAGCAAACGGGAGACTCTGACTTAATGTGCACGTAGCCCACATCACCGGCGGAAAGCATGAAATTCCTTGCGGCCGGAGGCCATTTTTAGGGTTTTAGAAGCTCTCTGTTGCTGTCTTAGACTCTTAACGTTAGGCTTATTTTTGAACATATTATGACAACACTAAACATGCTAAATGGGGTCAAATCCACTGATTCAGATTCATTTCTTTTCAAAAAGGTGGTTGGGCGGGCGAAAAAAAGGAGAAACACATCTAGGGCGGGAGAAATTCAAACTCAAGCGGGAGGGCGGGAAATTTTGTGAAAATGGACTCAAAGCAGGAGATCTCCCGCCGAAAACGGGAGAGTTGGAGTCTCTGTGACTGTATTTTTCATATCGTGCCCCGATAAAATTAAAATACTACTATGTTCACGCTTGATTCTCTTTAAGTAAATAAATTAGAGGCAAACTCTTCCAGCTCGTGTTTAGTTGGTATATATTTGAACTCATTTGGTTCTTGATTTGAGCCACTTTTGTTCCCAATCATGATAACCTTTAACATAGTCCCACATACAGGGATTCATGTAGGGACTACACAAATCGATATCTACAATTTTCTGTCATTTTTTACCGCCTGCCTTACCATCAATTTCGGGCATGCTCAGTTCGTCACGTTCAGCATCGTATCTGAGCATCTTCATTGTGTTTCACATAGTGAGTCTTTTGATGAAATGAAAGATTCGGTCGCGGATACTTCAGAAGGACCTCAAACTGAGTGATGATCAGTGGGCTGGGACCACTGAACTCTACACTACACTACGTAGTGTAGAGTTCAGTGGCTGGGACGTACGTCGACCTCACACCTCAGCGTGTGACGTCACGTTCATGGATATGCGTAATTGACAACCCGGCGCGTCGAAGCAGGACTGTTAGGCCTATATCACACCGGGCACACCCATATCATAATTTGCCAATTAACAATTTCAACACTGTGAGCCTGGGGTGTGGCGGGGTGGTATTCACCAACTGAAATACATTCAATTCAATTCAATGAATTGTTTCTTCAACTTTTTCACACTATGTACATAGCAACATAATCATTTATATCACATTTTTTTCAAAATATAGGCCGACAATAATAACAATACTCAATTTTCCAAAACTATTTAGGCCTACAGATGATATGATACATGTACATGCATTAATTATTGTACTAACTACCATCTTTATACAGATGATACCCAACTGTATAATTCATTCGATCCCAAGATCCCTGGAGATATAGTTGTTGCCTTGTTTAGCCAGAACTGCATTGAAAATATTAGAAATTGGATGATAGTTAACAAATTGAAGTTGAACGACTCAAAGACAGAATTCTTTGTTGCAGCCTCTCCGGCCCCAAAGTCTTCGCAATCTGCCAGATATGAAGTTAAAACCCTTCTGTTACTGTTGAAAATCTTGGTGACATGTATTATGTTGATGGCGGACCGTCGCACAGTGGGCCAGAATGGCTCCAAAGTGCGACAAACTTCATATTTACTGATTTTCACGAAAAATGTTGCTGAAATGATGGGTATAGGAGTAAGTTAGACTCAGAATCCAATGAAAATATTTTCAAACGCATGACATACCAGTTTCTGATTGGCTGCCCAAATCTAATGAGAAATACATATTTTTCATGTTCTCGTGTTGCTGAAATAATGTTTCTATAAGAGTAATCAGACCCGTCGAGTAAAACACAAATATTTTCAAACACCTATGATGTCAATTTCTGATTGCCTGTCATATTCTAATGATATTGATATTCGTCAGAGAGACATGAAACACTGAGAAATATTTCATTATTGATGAAATGACAGCTTACACTTTCAAAAACATTTTTGAAACATTTTTAAAAAAAGCAAGGAAAAACAAGATTAAATGCACCTTAATTAGTTAATTTCATTTCAGCGACAATAATTTCAGCGAATGCGGACTGTATACTCCATTAAAACGTTAGCATGTCTACAAATTCCAGGATTTTACAAAATAAAACCAGATTGGCACAAATTTGGAATAAGGAATAACAATGGAATAAGGGTTTTCAGCAAATGAAACCAGCCATATAAAACTTAATTACTTCTTATCAGCGTTTGAAACCTTTAATTCATTAAGTGCGAACAGTTCAGCATTTTCTGGGTCAATGTAACAAGGAAAATCGAAAATTGAAGTGGTAATCCACGGAAAACTAAACATTTTTGTCTGGGTTTATAAATTAACATGGATAGTTAGTCCATATTTCAGTGAAGTAGTCTATAGTGTATGGTATAAAAATTCGATCCATTTTCAACCCATGCATTCATGCAGTAAAATAACATATCAGGTATATAAATTAAGAACAATTTCAAATATTAACTTAATAATTTTATGATATATTACCAGGGTTAATGCCTGAAACCTTGCCATGTGAGATTGTCACGCGCCCCACGCATCGAATCGTATGAAGTGCGAATCGTTCAGCCGCACATAATTATATACGAAAATAGATGCATTTTTTTCGGTTAATGTAACAAGGAAAATCGGCTCTAACGTAACTTCGGGTAGAGACGGGCGCCAAATCTGGTATACTTAAAGCTTAGGCATCAGAGAAAGTGACGATGATCAAATTGAAGTGGTAATCTACGGTAATCTAAACATTTTACTGGATTTATAAAAAAAAACACACATGGATAATTAGCTCATTTTTCAGTGAATTAGCCTATAATTTATTATAAAAATTGCAATTTGATCCATTTTTAACCCAATCATACGGTAGAATTATATCAGGAATATTTGGAAGCAATTTCATATCAATAATTAAATAACTTCATGTTATATTGAAAGATTTATAAAATAAGTTAATTTTCGCTAAAACTGTAAATATGTCTCATTTTGCAGGTGTAAGGGGTAAATTTACCCCCTTATTGTGCATTTCGGAAATAACTATTTTACTGGGGTATTCTTCAATGTATTATCTTTCCCAACAGGGCAAGAAAAAAATAAAAATAATTTAATCACCAAAAATGATTTTTGGCGCACTTTGGTTCCTCATTGGCCCACTGTGCGTCGTTTCTCCAATGTACTACTACATGTCATTTTTCATTTAAGGAACATTTCTCGAATTCGAAGATATGTTACTCAATCAGCTTAACAATGCAATCCGTTCTCTCGTTCTGTCCCATTTAGATTACTGTAATGGCCTAGCTTCTTTCCACTATCCCTGTTAACTAATTAGATCGCATGCAACGGCTTCAAAATTGGGCTGCTCGCCT
>JZLH01S0032829.1:25331-37214 GCA_001188425.1 Eucidaris tribuloides
AATTTATAGTAACGATATTCCACTCCCTAAACCTCTCCTTGTCTCTCATACAGTGGCTTCCAGTAAGACATTGAATAGTTTGTTGAAACTAATTTGTTAGGTTCAAATCCCTTAATAAGCAGGCCTCTCGAATATTTACGTGATTGTCTGACCATATTACACCCCTCCGCAGGAATACGATCTTCAGCGACCCCACGTACTCCATCTTACATATAGACACTTCACAAAAGAACGGCTGCAGTGCTAGGCTCCGTTTGGGCATGGGAGTGCCACATCTTGCGGGAGGTTGTGTTTTTGAATAATGGAACTTTCTTCAAGGCATTGGTACCAAGGATCTGTCTAAGCTCGTGTACTTTTAATGAACTATGATAACAAAAGCCTATCATTCTTCGTCTTTTCTCTTGACTGCATTGGTCGAATCCCTAAGTACAGGCTATGCCCGGGGCTATGTGCACTCACATTACAATATCTTGGATATATGTTTTAGAACACATGAATCACGTTATTTACGTCATTCAACTTCTTTAGCAAAGAATAAATCTTCTCCCGTAACTTTGGTATCTTGATTTGTCTAAACATAAATAGCTATCTTAGTACTCTATTCATCACTTGTAGTGAGCTGATATTTCCTTCTTTTGAATTCATGGTTTCCGATTTGTTTTCTAAAGAGAAACAGAGCAGGTGTTCTATTCAAACAACATATCTCGAATAATTATTTGTTCTAGTGGGATGAATTTCTTGTAGGCCGGGAACCACGCAGTATGATCGATGATTCAATCATTCAACCCTTGATTCAACTCCAGGAACTGTTACTCCATGAAGCAACACTCTCTTTGCGCTATAGCGCCATCTCAGCTAGCCCCTAATTGATCAACGTGGCCATTCAAAGGATTAAGAAAAAGAAGTAGATTTGTTGTTTAAAGATGACGATAAATGTATAATTTCACTATTATTTTTTACAAGAAACAAATAATAATTATTATTTTTCATGTTACTTATTATAAAAAAATATTTACATGAGTTACTTAGCGTAAAAAGAAAATTGTAAACGATATGTGCGTGCGACAATCACAATTAGTTTGTTCAAATTGGCAACAATTACCTAAACACAATAGAAGCCGGATTCAACGTCTCGATGGTGAAGGGAAGCCAAGAGAAAGAATGGGCTGGCTCGATCGAGTCGATATCCGCCGTAATATACCTGATGCATGTATATACTATAGCTATAGTACGAAGAATTCCGTGCGTGATCAACGGCTGGAGCTCGGTGGAGAGTTTCCGTGGAGTGTGTAATTCCAAATATGCTGGATAAATCATGATTTTTGTTCACGGATGATAAGATTTGGGAAGAGAAATCACCACAGATCGTCCTCATGCCTCATCCTAAGTAAGATATATTGATGTGTGTTCGCTTGAACTTACTGTAGACCTTCTATACGCCATATATTTCGCGTCCATATATTTTCGCGATTTTGCTTCAAAACGGCGATTTCGCGAGGGTATATTTTCGCGATTTTAGTGTATTTGCATTCATTTTGTACAGAAATGTCAGGAAGTGAAAATTTTCGCGTTCAGTAAGTCGCGAAATTCGCGAAAATAAAACCACTGCGAAATATTCAGCGTTTACAGTAATTGTTGTATAATTAGCCAGACAAGACAGAGGAGATTGTCAGATGAAATTGACCAGACAAGAATGCAACGATAAGCCGAATCCACCTCGGCCAATAACACTCAGGTGGGTACGGGTGGAATCCCGGGTGGGACGGTCTGTCTCGGCGGCTCGGCCCAATGAATGCTCTCGAAATATACTAACGTTAGATCTAACGTTAGAATATGTGGGAGTGTTCAATTTTTGAAAAATCAGATTTTGAAATTAAACAAGGCATGATGAGAGTGTTAATTTGTCATCAATCATTGACATTGTATTGTAATTATCATCATCATCATCTTGGACTTGGTAGAACGGTTAGATTACTCCCGCATAGTATACGGGAGTGAGATAGATCTAACGTTATTCCTGTAACTTCTGACTTACGTCTACTGGTCTTCAGAAAAAAAAATGGTGCTTGTTGGTTTGTTGACTATAAAGGTCGTCTAGTTCTAACATACAGTTATTATGCGTGGAATGTCATAATTGTGTATAACGTTAGATCTAACATTACAGACTCTTAATCTAAGTTAGATCTAGCGTAGACCGACGGGGTCTGTCCGTTTTCTTCGGGGACTTCTCATTTAACGGTATTTTTGACATTTGTTGGGTCAGTCCCCTCATACAAAGAACAGACGAGTATACCAGCATATTTTCATGCGCGTGAATTCACGTTACAATTCAATAACTGCACTTCAGCTTGTCAGGCGAATTCCTGACCAGGAGCTGCATGTTTTTACTCACCGAGGTGTTAACACGACATAGATGACAATTAAGATCATGACTGTATACAACCATTTATGACTTGCCATGTCAGTGTTTTCAAGCAATTTCTGGGCATAACTGGCGTCGCTCGAACCCTTCTTCGTAGGAAACTGCTCAAACTGAATGCGCATGCGCGATGACCCCAAGATGTATCTGTGCGCAGCTGACGACAATCGATCCTGTCTACAAATACGTTATGTTTTCGGGTTGTCCATACGTGCGTCCACACTTTCTTGTGAACAAGATTACTGAAGTACCGCTGGAGGATTTTAATGATACTTGGACCAAGGATGGAACACTAGGCATGAATGAATTTTCTACCTAACTCCAGTTAGGAGTGCTCACTGGTGATATAATTTGGTGGTTAGGTTAAGAAACAAAAGACAAACATTTTGGGTAGAGTCAGGGGTCAAAGGTCAAGGGTCAAAGGCCAATGAACTTTGTCCCAAATTGTCATTTTCTGCCTATAACTTAGGTAGGAGTGCTCACTGTTGATGTAATTTGGTGGTTAGAATCAAAACCAAAGAGCAAATATTTTGGTGGAGGCACAGGGGTCCAAGGTCAATGAACTTTCTTCCAAAATGCTATTTCTGCCTATAAGTTCAGTAAGGAGTGCTCACTGTTGTTGTAATTTGGCAGTTAGGTTCAAAACCAAAAGACAAATATTTTGGTAGAGTCACAGGGATTAAAGGTCAAGTTTAAGGGTCAAAGGTCAACGAACTTTGTCCCAAAATGTCATTTTCTGCCTAGATAACGTGAGTTAGGAGTGCTCGCTGTTGATGTAATTTGGTGGTTAGGTCCAAAACCAAAAGACAAATATTTTGGTGGAGTCACAGGGGTCAAAGTTCAAGTTCAAGGGTCAAAGGTCAATTAACTTTGTCCCAAAATGCCATTTCTGCTTATAACTTCAGTAAGGAATGCTCACTGTTGATGTAATTTGGCGGTTAGGTTCAAAACCAAAAGACAAATATTTTGATATAGTCTCAGGAGTCAGATGTCAGGGTCAAGGGTCAAAGGTCAATTAACTTTGTGCCAAACCTATAACTTCAGTTCTGAGTGCTAACAGTTGATGTACATGTAATTAGGTTGTTAGCTACTACATAGTGGGTGCACTGGGCGGAGGCATACCAATTGACAGCGCGCAGTCGAACTTCTCTAGTTTTAATTAATGAAAAATCTTGGGGGGGGGGGACCCCCGAGATTTTGAACTATATTTTACATTATAGCATCCAAAGGGTTAATAAGGTGTTAAGGATATTTGAGTTATACTCATCAGAAAGAGCAGAGTCTGCTTTCAAATAAAAAATCCCTGAAACTAAACTTGGGCTTTAATTTTCACTTACATGTATATTTCTGAAGAAACTGAATGCAAATACAACATCGTGAAAATAAACCCAGAATTCTCTGTCTTGACGCAAAATTGTGAAAATAAAAAAGCATGCGAAATATATGGCATACAAAAAAAATGATGATTTCAGTGTTGATTTTTGGTGAGCAGATGAAAGACTTACTAGGGCATTTTATAATTTACTTTCATGTAGGTCCACCATTCTAATTTGCTGTTCGCAAGGGTGGGTCATGAGGTATGGAGTGGGTTGAGGAAATATTCATTCAGCAATATTGTTGATATCACATTTTATGATATTCCCAGTGTTATAGGCCTACCCCATTTATGTTTTATTGATGTTGATACTGATAGTAAGGTTGAACAAGATGGTTCCAGTGCATGCAACAATCAGTGGTGTAGCCACTTTCAGGGGGCCAAAATAATACCATTGAAGTAAAAAAAAAATTGAAAAATAAAAAAAACTTACTGCCCTGGGGTAAAGTTTTCTAAGCAAAAACAAAACAAAAGCAAGTTAGCAAAGGTCCATTCACTTGCCTAAAAGATCTGCTAATTGTCCATTTTTCTTGGGGGGAGGGGAATACATTGATGAGATATAAATGATTAAACCATACTTAGGCAAGAAAACAAAACAAAAAACACTGACATGTCAAGATTTTCCGAGACTAAATATAAGGGTTGTTCTTCACTTCTTATACTATATTTCTGTTTTGTTAATCACTGACATGCCAGGCTGTATCAAGTACGGTATTACTGTATGTATACGCATGTACACTGTACATGTATGTGTGCTGAAATGTAAAATCTACTACATGTCCATCATTCATGACTCTGCTTTCAATATACTTTTTTGTTAAACTTTAACAATTATTCAAGCAGAAATTTATTTGTTTTTCTTCTCCACAGAGAAAAATATCAATATCAGCCATTCCATGTAAGGGTCAATGTCAAACTCAAAAATTGACGTGAAGCAAGTGATTTTTTTGTCAGTTATCATGATTCAAAAGAGGAATATTGAAACCATCTAAATCTCAAAGATTTTTGAAAATAAAGCATTTGAATTAAAGTTACAGCCTCCTGAACATGGATGAACTTTGTGGTAAAAAAGAAGGGTTTTGGGTATAAATCACAAACACAGAAAATAAATGAAGCTGATTCATAACATGTTGCTCTTTCTGCATTCATTAAGTAGCTATTTCAGTAAGTTTGATAAAACATAAACAAAAAATCAAATGCTTTTCTTATTTTCCCAGTATTTCATCATGAAAACACCCGCAAAAAATGTCACGCGAGTCACAAAATAAGGGGATTTTTTAAGATTACTAAAAAACTAGAATGAGTTTCACCTGGTGTTTGACATGTAAGTGAAGAAGTGGTGGTAGTGTATCAAGAAAAGTACATTTTCATTTGCCCTGCAAACCTTTAAGAAAAAACAATCTCAAGAGTGTCATGCGAGTCACGCATGCTGTATGTCGAACAAGTCACAAACCAGAGTATAGTTCAAAACTGAGAAAATAAGTGAAGCTGATTGCTTTATCTGATTTCATTAGGTAAGCTTTTCTAGTCAGTTTGATATAACATTGATACTTTGTCAAATGCTTGTCATATTTTCCCAGAATGCCTATTTCATTATGAAAAAACTCATAAAATATGTCACACAAGTCACAAAATGGGTAATTTTTAAAATAGTCCTAAAAAACTGGATTTTCGCACTCTTTCTAAAGGTATTCACAATTACATCATATTTATTCATATAACATTGTTAATTTAAGTCTTTAAACGCTTATGACAGCTATAAAAAGTGACTGTGTCACGCAAGTCACGCATTTGTGTCATGTGAGTCACATTTTGTTTGGGCCATTTCTCACATCAATGGAAATTTGGCACAATGTAACTTACACATGAATTGAGCTAGGGGGGTATTCAGTTTCTAGTTCAGCAAAACTAACTTAAATCACACCTGTAGTTTCATAGGAAAATCAATTTGAATAAAGTACTGTCACAATTCCTCTGTTCTGTCCTGTCACGCGAGTCACGTCAAAGAAATTGTAATTTATAAAAAAGTATTGATTATTGAACAATCATTTCAGAACTAAAACATGTATTGCCAATGCCTTGACTCAAAAACATGTTAAATTTGGTTTCAATAAAGCCAGTTTGATAATAGTAAGACATTGAAACTTGAAATTTTGTTCAAATGTCACACGAGTCACTATGGAATGGCTTTAATATGTTTAAGATATTTCCAAAGTAGCAAAATAGTACAAGTAGTTAAAAAAAAACTACCATAATATGGCGAGGTAGTGGTATGTGCAGGCAGAAATGGGTAACCATTCGTGTTTATACCTGGCCAAATAGCTGTAACTGCACCACCCCCAAGAAGAAACAACAACAAACAACATCCGAAGGGATTTTTTTTCTCATAAATCTACTTCTCTGATATATATTATTTTGTCTTAAATATGTGCTATTGATTGTACTAATTGCTTGTTCCTACACTCAAAATAGGTTCCACATGCATGCATCGGAAGATGACAAGCCATTGCTTGATTACATACATTACATAATCTTTAATAATGCATTGGTTATCCGGCAGATAGGTCCTAGCATGTAGTTCCTTGCAGATAGGCCGTAACAATATTTTTTTCTACTTTGAGAAATATTGCCTTATTTGATATTTGCACAGACTGACAGAAGGATCTAAAAATATCACAATACTTTGATATCATGTGGAAAAAAAACACCAATGGTTTTCAATTTAGTGCTAAGGCCCTTCTGCTGGGAACAAATGCTGGGGCCTTCTACTGGACTACCAATGAGTGTACATGTATCTCTACAGATCTGCATGTATGTAAGCACAGTACTTTAAATGGTTTCACTATTCACTGACTGAATTTGTATTGCATGCTGAATTTGCTTACTGGTCAACACAGAGTATCCATTGTAGGGATTCCACATAGACTCGAGTTTGCATTCAAAAAATTAGATGCCTTGCCTATTGTCTATCATCATTCAATCTTTATTTTATTTTATTATATCAGATCCAAAGATGTCAAACTCTGCTTTTGGAACTTCAGTATACTATGTAAGATAGATTACATCAAGGTTGAAAACCTGCATTCATTGTAGGATTGCATAGTATTACATGTATGTTGGGACCTAGAGCAGTTTAGCCTCCCACTGCTCCAATGTAAACAATCATAAAAAGTGGCAGTGCTCTCAATATCCCCATAGGATTTGACTTGGAAGAAGTGCCCCCCCCCCCCAAAAAAAAGGTGGAAAAATAGCAAATTAATGAATAATAATTTAATAATAATGATAATAATAATAATAATAATAATGATGATGATGATGATGATGATAATGATAATGATGATGATGATGATGATAATAATAATAATATTTAAGTATTGATAGTAATAATAATTAAATAAATCAGAAACAGTAAAAAATACATATGGCAGTATTCGTACCCGGGGTACGAAGTAGAAATCTGCCACATTTTGTTGAATTATTTATTTATTTTTCAGCACTGTATCCTGGGTTACAAATTATGTAAAAGTTATGTAATAAGGGTGAAAATAACACATTTAGCTTCATTTTTACCCCATTTTTCGTAAGTTTATGCCTTTTTGTTGTGCACTTGCACAGCCTCTGCATCATTACACTGATTTCAGCGATCTAACTGAAGAAATAATTTTTTAACACAAGAGGGCGCTGCACAACACGGTACCCCGGGGTACGACGGTACCCCGGGGTATGGCGTGGTGCATCATATTTCCGACATCATTTTTTTGTTTGCATTTCTTGCAACAGCTCACTAATGACTACCCAGATTACCATGGAATGGATGGCATGTCCCCTGCCATCCAACATGTTTGGAGCTTCAAACTCAACAGGTTCTTATATAGGCCACTAGATGAAATTACCTCTGGTGCTTGCCCACAATATGAGCAGATCTACAGTGCGCTGTTATTAAATGTCAACACATTATATTATGGTTGCTATCACTGCACCAACCAACTTCCTCATATTAGCCATTATTTGGGACTTATTGAGGAAATGTCAGTGTCAAAACAGCACTATGTTGTGTTGACACAATACTACACAGGCGCAGCACTGGAAATGCTTTGAAGGGGATGATTGACGCGATTCTTATCAGATTCTGATCTGAATTTGAGGTCACCTGCCACATTACTGGGCCTTAATTAGATTACTAGTGGTTAATGTGTTTTTTCTAGGTCCTCTCTGTAAATAGATTAAACAATTGGGCTGTCTGTAGTACACTACATTAAGTTCAGTACTAGTAATTTTGTGTGAGAAACTAATTTTTTTTTTAAGTCTAAGGTTATATTGCAAGATGGAAATGTCATTTGGAGAACTTGTCGCACTTGGTTGTCATCATCAGAGGTAAGAGTAAAAAATTATTATAATCACATTAATGGCAGTACTAATTATGGTTCCAATTTATCACCTCTGTGCCCTGATATTTACATCTTGGTATTATCTTCCTGAACATAAGTTACTGGAATTTAAGGCATTAATTTACAAATTCTCCTATCCCTTGAAGATTATAGTGGCAATTACGCGTGTATGTTATTAATTTGCAGAATTTGGTACCTACTTGTACACATAGTGAACACACAAGGTTTTCATAGTTGCATTGTGATACTGATAATGTAGCTCACATTGATGACAATTTCATAATATGTTCTGCATGTGTTACAGTAAATACAGGCCTATCCCATAAGCACAGAAATTGAGTGAGCATATTCCTGCTACAGCCTAGTGGCCTACATGTCCATTCTTGCTAGAAGTATTGATTTTGAAGTTCATACTCACAGTCATACAAATTTCAATTTTAAGATATGTGTTGCTACATGTAAGTACTACACACATTTGCCAATATCTGAGTGTGTGAAATACACAATAACGTTTTTATGTGGTATTACATTGAAATCAAAATTGAGGTAATGATCTGGAAACATCAGAAACAGAACTAAACAGTGAAACCTATCTACAGAATGGTGGTTTCCCATGGTTGAAAATGTGGTCTTTTCAATAGGTGGCTGCTATAGACAGGTTTTTTTAACATAAATGTATCTCAAGGGGGTTCATTGGTTACTATCAAATGGCAGGTTGGCTGCTATAGAAAGGTGGCCACTGAGACAGGTTTGCTTTATGTAAAGGGTATTGTTTCCTTACTTTACTCACTGTTAATCTGCTTTTCTGTGGTGTGAATGTGGTGTGAACCTGTATTAGCATAATGTGTAACAGATTTCAGAAGCAAGCTAGACTATTAACTTGCACATGTATGTACATGATAGTACCACATCCTCCTTTCAGAGTCTTAAAGGTATTGGCTAACATTTACCACAGTTAAAAAAATCTGAGCCGCATGATTCCCCGTGCTACCAGTGTCTTTGATGAGGTCTAAAAATGAAGCCCTGAAAAAATTGTATTTCAAAATAATTATTTAGTGCTTTAAAAAAGTGAAAATCGTAAGTTGACCAGATTTACTTGCCCATTTCCTCCCATAGACTTACTGTGTGTACACCTAGGTTAATAAAACTCGCCCCGAGTTTTATTGTTTATTCATGTATAACTTGCCATTGGCAGTTTAACTTTCCAGACTTTTGTATTCTAGGGTGTTTATTTGTCCATATGAACACTACTATGTAGCTCAGATATCAAAGTTTGACAATTTTTTAAATTGAAGCTCCACAATGTTAGCCTATCACTTTAATTGAATTGTGCTTAAATCAGAGCATTGAACTCAGATGAGGACATCGACAAAGGGGCGGGGTTATTGGTTGAACCAAGACAAAAGGAGGACAGTCTAGAGGTAAGGGGATTAGTGTTGTGTAAGTAAAAGAGATAACAACTTATAAAAATGGGGAGATTAAGAAAACAGGGATGAGGTAATAATAGGACTACAGGTACCATGTAGGAGGAGATTAGGAGAGATGAGGTAAGGAAAATGTCAGTGACAATGAGAAGGAATGGTGTAGGCTAGAAGTGAGAAATCAAGTCGAGTCAGCTGTACTAGCAAACGAGTGTCTGGTGTGATTGGAATTCTACTGGAAAAATGCAGTCTTTTTCTGAAAATATTTTCTGAAATGGCATGCCAGTAAAAGAGATGAATCCATGCTACAATACAAGTTACAACGCCTACTCTAACAAAAAATGAATGAGAATTGTACTGTGTGTGGTACACTGTACATGTGCAGAATGATTTCATAGTAGTAGATCTGTCTGTATCATGACTAGCCTTTTGACATGGCCCCTGGCCCTCTCGCTGTTATGGGCGAGTACGGCAGCGCGAGGGCCTTTTGAGATCTGCTTGGCATCCGAAAAGTAATTATTATTCATGACCACAGGAACGACCGATCTCTGTTCGAATTAACCAATGAAATTGCACGCTACGATCCCCTGTCTTGGACTTGTCAACTATTCGGTGGGTTGAAAGAAATTCCTTCAGTGTCGGTTACTGCAATACCATCAAACAACAAATTAGCACACGTTCATTGTTTGAACACAGTATTTGAAGCATTTTTCTTTAAATGTTGTTTCGTAAGGTCGAATTTGGCGTGCAAAAAATCTGCGTTTGTGAATCACTTCGCCTAATGAAATAGTGAACGCTTCCAGATCGTTTCGTGTTACAGCAACAGTCCGTACGAACATGGTCCTAGTATGATTGCATATTCAACGTATACAGACACGCTGATTGGTTGATTTTTGCTACCCAAAATAGGGTAGCAAAATTCGGTAATTCAAAGGTCTAATATAAGAATTGGAATCAGATCTCAAAAGGCCCTCGCGCTGCGCGCTCGGCTGGGCTCGTTTCGCTAGCCCGTAATACAGCGAGAGGGCCTTGTCAAAAGGCTATATCATGACTAGGTAAGTGTATGTGTGTTGTGTACATTGTGTGTGTGTGTGTGTGTTTAAGAGAGAGAATGTGTGTATGTACATGTACATGTACAGTATACATGTTTCTGCATTCACACAGTATGCACTTGAGTGGTATTTACCAAACCCTCCTACTGTACATGTATTTTTATCACTTAAAATGGTAATTCTGAAATACATCAAATTGATGCTGAAATACTTTAGTGTTATACTTTAGTGTAACTTGCTCAGCCTTGCTTCATATTCAATTCAGTTCCCATTTTTTGCCTAAAAAATGTCGATGATAGTTTTGAAATTTATTTGACCGTTTGCACAAACCAAACAGAAACAAAATATACTTTAACTTTCTCAAAAGAGAACAAGCAAACCTGCTCAATACATTTAGCCGTGCTCTTTCCATTAATAAATGCTTTGAGTGTAGGAGAGCCAATTTAGGCATTATTCTAATGGATTTTACTGTTGGATCGTGCAATATCCAGCCGGCCTCTACACACATCCCACCACTTAGTTGAGTAACCGCATCCCTCTTGGGATGTACTCCCGAGTGTTGACACAGAAAGCTCTTTACATATTGCGCTTTATATTGCATCACAAATTCAGAACGTCCTAGTTTTGTTTTACGGGCTGCTTGTCAGTCCGTTCGTTAAATAATAATGAGTTTGTCAAGTGTGAATATCTGTTGGATGGTGGTATAAATCCTTGCCCTGAGGAGTAAAAGTAATGCAGGAGGATGTTTTCAAACCAAACCATTTAGTTACGACATTCATAAGAGTTGCATCAGATTTAAATGACTTCCCATAAAATTTGTGGTGCATTAGTTGGATCAGTTAAAACATTTACATAAATTGTTAGTGTTGGTGCTTGTGCCTTTTCATATTCTAGTATGTTTGACAAAGCAGGTACATGTACAGTACGCATACCTTGGTTTGACAGTGTAATTTTACATGTACACAAACTCGATTAACACTGTTGGGAATATGCAATGATGCATTCTGGAAAATCATCATCTTGGTAGTATTATTCTAAATTAACATACTGCTTGTGCAATGTGTATTTAATGTCACAGGCTCATGGTATTAATTATACCATTGTGTTATTATTAAAATGCTACCGAAAGATGTCTGGTGCAGAAAAATATTGTCATGTTGAGGGTTTAATTTTTATGTTTAATTATCTGAGTATAATTTATGTGTAACCCTTTGAAAAAAGGGAGGAC
>JZLH01S0032829.1:41798-52619 GCA_001188425.1 Eucidaris tribuloides
GGAGAAGTATCAAAACGTGAGTCAACAAATATGGCTGGTTGGGTCCCATTCACAGATACGGACTGACAATGCATCGCGATTCACTGCGGGAGTCCATGACATTCAGTCATGCCTTTTGTGCATTGTGTCAAAGCGCATTACAGTCAAGTCTTACAGCCAGAGACTACATGTATTTCAGAAGCAGCATAGCTCGATCGGCTAATTTTGCTCACAATTCACCACCTCTTGTCACTGTCTGACAAAATACCTTTGAGTTGACGCAGAAAACAATTCTCTGCCCACAGTGTACATATCGGCTTTATAAAGTCAGTGTATAAATCATCTTTTCAAGTTACTTGAAGGCCCCTACATACAGGAATATATACATTCATTATGTACATGTACATGAATGATCTGTTCAATGAAATAGTGTTCAGGTGGTGATGTATGATACATCTGAATAAATTAAAGACATAGTTTTAATATTTCTGATATGTGTTTATAAACAATTTTGAGTATGTTGGATGTTGCTTTCTGATGTGTAGTGATAATAGTGAATATGATAATGCTAATAATAATGCTAATGATACTAAAAATGAGTTCAGAATACAAAGTACAATGTTTAATTAATGTGTGGAATGAAGAATTTGGCAACTCCACTCTAAGTTCCATTTAGGGCTGAGTCATCCCGTTTAATAAAATTTCTGTTTAACGGTGCCCCTAAACGGGCGTTTACCGTTTAAACGATTTTGTCAAGTCGGCAAATCGATGTTAAAAAGAAATGTCGGGAGTTCGTTTTTTCAGGGTCGGACATTATTAGCGCTAATTAATATCAAGTTCCGTATTGCGCTAAAAAGGATCGTCGAGATTTCGTTTTTTAAGGTCAAAAATTATTTGTGCTAATATTAAGTTCCGTATTACACTAAAAAGAAATTGTGGAGTTTGATTTTGGATGTCTTGTTTTAGAATAGAAAAGAGGGTAAAAATCGTTTACACCCTCTGACGGGCGTTTAAATGGTAAACGACCGTCATGACTCAGCATTAGTCCCATTAGTCCCAATTTGTGGACAAATCAACCTCAAAGTCAGTGAAGAGCTGGATTAAAGCCCAGTCCCTGAATAAATAGTCAATAGGTCAATGACCAGGCTTGGCATACAGGCTTTGCATTTAGGTAGACTTCAGGTACATATGTACATGTATATTCTCATTGTTCTCTAGCATTGTAAGTCTTTTGTGAAGCTACAGTACTATACACCAACAGATACATGTGATTATAAATTCCAACACACAAGCACTAACTATCCAGTTTCCAGAAAAACAATAACTTCAGGGGTCTTAAACAGGAAAACACTGGAACAGGATTATTGTCAGATGAGAACTTCGTTGTAGGCCTATATTCTTTAGGTTTTAAGGAGCATGATTCTGAGTATCTAAATACACTTGGTAAGCTGAAGACACACAGTTGACTCACTGATGATAACATTGTTTAAAATCGTGTAAATTTAACACAAGTTTACCAAATTTGAACACAAATTCTGTAGTAGATGTTCCTGATAGTAATGTATACTGTCACACCACTTGGAAAGATTTTAACTGACTAAATAAATTAATTCATCTCTAGTAAAGGAAATAGTATGTGCTTGTACATGTATTTGGTGAACAGTAATGGATTTTTTCCTTACATAAATGTCTTTCTGAGTGTGATAAGAGTTTTTGCTTTAGAAACAATTAAAGCTCAGTGACATGATTGGGAGAAAAAAATGACTTTAGAACCAAACTGGTTGAAAGATAAACCAATGTACACCAGCTGGAGTGGATCTCCTAGCTGGAAGGATTTGTGTTGAGTTTGTTTACTTTAAAGGAGAATCAAGCATGAACAGGCCAGCAGTTAAATTTTATAGGGGCATGATGGATTTAAACCCCATAGAAGGCTGCAATACAAATTTGTCTGTTACAAGGCATACTGATGGGCATTATTTTAAAATGAGTCAACTTTTGACTACAAAATTTTCACAGTAGAATCCCTCCACAGTTTACTGAATTCTAGGATAGTTTTTACCCCCAAGTTGAGGACTACTCCCAATCATGTCATTTACCTGTAATGCCCTGAAAAATTGAATATTCGGATTCCATTTACTGTATGAGAAATTACTCAAATTGAAAATGTGATATCTGTTCACAAGTCATTAAAAAACCATAATCATGTACACTTTCAAATCAAAACTAATTTTACCAGATTTGATGATGATGTTTGAAGTGACAGAGCTGTATTTTTAGAAGGATTGATGAAAGATGAAAACTTTGTTGGATACAGCAACTTTATCTACTGTCTCATTTACCCATAATACTCATTCCAGTGATCCTTCTATATGAACATGATTTCCCCAATTCTAACATACATGGACTCGAGTTGCATGTGGAACCCTCACATGATCATGGGACTTTGAACCCTGGATAAATAAGATTGAATAGGCCGAGACCTTGCACTTCAGCAGGGAATAATTAAAGATATCGCCAAGTAGGGGTCTAATGGAAACTAAGATGTAAGATCACTCCAGGCTATAATTAGTGTAGCCATTTGCTGTATAATCTAGTAATGAACCCATCATTGATTTGTATTTCAATAATAGACCCTGTCACCAAGGTTTACCTGTACACACATCACAGCCAGAGGTTCACACAGATGATACAATTTTTCATAATATAAGTATTGAATAATCTTTTGCAATGTTTACATGTATTGTGGTACATACATGTAGATATGAAAATACAAGACACGCCTGTGGAATAGGAGGTTGATATTAGATGGGATAATGCAGTTTACGTCCCAGAAGAGATCAATGTGACTGTCTCCTTAAAATTGTTCAGCTGTGTTGGTACTTTAAGATGTAATTTTATTGTTCTTTTCATGATACCACATGATCATCTGATCATTGACTGAACATCCAGCTAGAAATGTATGGTACATTTCTTGCAATATAACCTCCACCTATACCACCACAAAATAAGTTTCTGAAAACAGTCATAGAATGGTTCACCCAAAGCAGTAGCATTACAGTTTGCCAAAAATGAAATGTAAGCATTCTTTAATCTATTTTTGCTTCTCAGACCCCCTCTGGATCTTACAGTTTCATGAACTTCTAAAAATGCAATATTGACTGTGGTTCTGTTGTTCAGTTTTGTTATTGTTCTCCTGCCGACACTTTTTTCACCAAAACCGTCAGTTTGCGATATGTCAGAAGTTTCACATGTACATGTACCTGGAGAGCAGCTCACCATGAATTTGAAAGCAAATGACCTTGATTGTTTCCTCATAAATCTAACTTTACAGAGTGCATCTCCATGGGAGATTCTGGGATCAGCAAATCTAAAGACTGAATAAACAGTTAGCTGTTATGATGTAGAAAGATTTCCGGGGAATCATAGGAAATTACATTTACTTATAATCACATTATTTAATGACACCAACGAGTTCCTGTATTTTGGTCTAGATTTCTAAAATTGCCCTTATAAAATATGATATTTCATAAGTCTTACAGAACTATGTGTCTGAAAAGTCCGAACTTTTCCTAACTTTTTGAATTTAGCACTAGTTTCATTCCAATAAAGGTAAAGAATGTCAAGAATTGAAAACCCTGCAAGGAAAGTTACAAACTCTGTGGCACTCTGGACTCATAGGATTCATATGCATTATTTTAGGTTAGGTCCCTTGAAGATTGAAGTGTTATCATGACCTTTTAGAATAAATCTCAGGGCTATTTTCCTGTCAGAAAAAGAGGGAGGGGGGGGGGGAATAACCAGCTATTTTTCTGGACTTTAAATTCATAATATTTAGAGTCTCACCTACACTCCCTTCCAGCTGTTTTACTGAACATTTTGTAAACATCAAAATAATTCTTCAAAAAATTTGGTTAAAATAGATTTAATACTAGAAATGTAATCATGTTAAAATGATGTACTTGCAATGATGCCAGTGCAAATTGAGGTCTGGAAAAGAGACTAAGATGCATATGGGTCATTGTACATGGTATTAGCATGGAGGTACCTCCATGGTATTAGTTTAGTGCATGTACATGTATGGTCTTCACTAATTTATGCAAGGCTCTGTAGAATTGAAAACTGACAAAATTATTAAGAAGTAACAGTGTTATAAACATTTTTTTTGGTGAAATAAGAGAGGGCCTGACGTATCGATCCTGGCAGGACCTTTATCAAAGGCAAAACTGGCCATATTGCCTGAGATCAGACCCTTGTCATGTGTAGAGTAACTTGCAACATTTACCATATGAATTAAATGTGCTAGTCTGAGTCAAACTAACACATCCTAATCATGTTTGAAATGTCATACTAAGGAATCAACTCACCGTCCCCATGCACACAAACAACACAATACATGTATGCGATTTCTAAATACCAATCATTTTGACTCAGGTTATGTCTGAATTGCTTGTCCTTCGCTATGCTTCCATTAGATTTAAAGTTTGTTACGAATACATGTATGTCACAGAACTACATAGAATCTACATGTATTAAACTTTATCACACTGTTCTTATTTCCAATCAAAGCACACCCACTGAACCCTGTCCACTACTCTCCTCCTCCTTCAAGCATGCATGTTTGCCAAACCCCCTTGTATTCAGTACTCATGAATACTTCACCATTGTTAAAGCATTGCTGCAATAGTCCTGTACGTAATAATGGCATGCATGCATGGCAAATCTTGCATTTTGTTTGTGTGGAAACACATAAAGGAGCCGTTCTATCGCCCATTATTATGTGGACTTTCTAGTGTTAGTGCAATTGTTAGTGGGAACAAATGGTTTAGTCTTGTTGTATGTATGGTGAATCCCTGTAAGGGCAGTAAGTATTGATAGGTGTTGTGTTTGAAAGAAAACTTTGACTCTAGCATGTCCCAAAAATGAAAGAAAAAAAAGAGAGATTGAAAGAGAAAAGTGTTAGAGAGAAAAGAGGGGATAATCGGAAATGCCGATTAGTAACGGCTTTTGAAGTACAGTTTGTTTCTTACATATGATAAATCTCAGTAGCACTAGCACATATTTGTGTGCGTCTAGCAAGCTTATGAATAAAGTAAATGAAAGAACAAGAAAACAAGACAGGAAAATCAAGTGTTGTGAGATTGTCTGCTTTCAGATTCATGTATACTTTCATATATATTTATGTCTTGTGTTCATGTTTGAAGAAGCCAGGGAAAAAAAAATAATAAATTAGCATCTGGAGTTCTAGACCTAAGTCAGAGACAAAACATTTTGTTTCAAGCTTCCAGTTTATTTAGCACAGGGCCGTACCATTTTTCAAATTCCTAATTCAAATCATGTCCAATTGGTTTTAAGTGGCAGCATGTAGCTTACGACAAATTCATGTGACCCTTGCCATGCATTAATTACACCGATTGATAAAATTACATCACATCAGATGGTGCAGCAACCATAATAATTGTAAGCATTCCGTCAGATATTATTTTGGACATAAAAAAAAGTGTTTTGTAATGTGTGTACGGTCAAGTGCCGTCATTGAAACTTATTTTGTCCTGCATCAATTCCCAGCAGTTATGCCTTCAAGTTACAAATTAACTTTTATGGCAGTTATTTTTGTACAAATTGCTTTTGTATACGCCGTAATTTGTTTGTTAGTCCAACCATCATTCTCTTGTCATCAAGAAGGGTTTAATGAGAGAGTAGAACTCCCTCCACATTCCCCAACATCAAAACTGAGGCGTTTGTAGCTAGCTACTTTCGAGCCCAGATTTCATCGACCTTACCAAACATGGTGTCATTGGAGTACTTCGTCTCCAAGGAGCCATCGCTGGTTGCCTAGCAACGGTGCCATGGCAGCCACACATGTACCGTATGCAGCAAATGTCAATCTGCAGGTGTCTGCTTCCAAAATGCTCACTTGATTAGATCTGTTGTTGAGAAGTTGGGAGGAAAATAATCACATCGTTTTTGCTTCAGCTACTTGCCTAATTGTAAAATTCTACTCCATGTACTGTCTAAATGCAGAAATGTACACACCTATATGTGAGTTTCATTCATTATAAGATATGGGTATAACTTTATACTGACAGTGAAATATGAGGCGGTAATCTTTCAGGAAACCTAAGGGCAGATGTTCGAGCATTCACAACCCCAATAAAAGTGTCGATTACAATCGAGAATCATAGTAACGATATCAACCATCACTTAAAAATAAGACTCAAGTTCTAAATACTGTATTACAGCCGGTCAATTTTTTTGTTTCATTTTGAAGGGGATTTTCAATGATTTTCAGCCAAACAGTAGTCTGGCTTCCAGACGCAAGAACTTATCCCATTTTCAAGAGAAATTAGGCCTACTATCATCAGTTAAACTGTCTTGAACTAAGACTAGTTTTCTGACTGCTGTCGCATGGGGTGCGGGCGCCACACCAGCACTGCTACTTAGATGGAGAAAGTCGTAGGGTCTGGAATCGAGACTAGTCAAACAGGGACGAGCCCCATCCAGTCCCTCCCCCCCCCCCCCCTTTAGGGATTTCTGGATCTGCCCCTGCAGTGCTGTCTATATGTAACAGGTATTAATACGCTACCCTGGCCTGAGTGATTAGAATCACTTTCCGCCCAGTCTCAAGAAAAAAAATCCTTCACAATCACAGAGTTTACTCTTTTCTCTCTCTCTTTCTCTCTTTTTACCCTTTTCCACATTTTTGATACATGTAGTTGATGGATGAGATTTGGGGAAGATTAAATAAAAATGTTAATTTACTTGCAGGTGGGCGTCAACTGACGCGGCATGTGCAACAAATTACGTTGATGCAATCTGTGGTTGCGGATTAATGGGCAGATTTGTATCTCGTTAGCTGTTATTAGCATTTCAGAAGCGCCCTCATAAATATGCATCCAAGACATTTTCAGGGCAAAAACTCCAAATTTAAGAGAGTTTTGTTATACCTGTACATGTAGAAGTACGTGTACATGTTTGCAATGCAGTGTAAAACATAATCAATATTCAAATACAGTGGCAGTCATTCTCAGGTTTGCTTCTACTCAGAGCAAATTTGTGTACTCATCACACACTGTGAATTAGATATTGAACTTCTTGTGCGTATGTGTACTTTCATTTTATTGGTTGATAAAGAACAAGCTTTAAAATATGGAGATGTTTCTATATTTTTATTGTTTTGTTTGGGTGGGGTTGGGAGACTGATACCATCATTACAATAGAGTAAATTACATTTTAGTTGAAGTGCGGTTAATGATTAAAAGATGAAGTTAGTTTTGAAGCTCATCCATAGAATAACACCACTGACTGGACTATAATAATTACAAGACAGTGGCCTGCAATCATAGTCTTTATTAACATTTAACAGACAACATGTCTGCTAAAATTCAAGGTTCATTATTTTTTTAATTTAGACAGTAACATTTAAGGCATGGCATCTCTTTTGCATGCTATATTGTGTAAATACACTTGGGAATATAGAAGAAAATACATGTACCATCCAAGACCGTTTGCACAGTACACTATAGAATTTAGAAGCCCCCAAAAAATCAATTTTTTGTGGAATTACATGTAGGCCTAGTGACTGATAGACTTTGACTTGAAATTGTCTCATAGTGATAAAACTCCCAGCATAAATGGCATTTTTGATGCATTTTTGAAATTTTTATTAATTACTAATTACTGGGAACATTTTGATAGTAATTGAACATTCCATCTTCATGTAAATTCAAAAGATACTGTGCCAAGTGTGAGTGTAATAAAAAAAATAGATAAAAAAAGCAAAATGTGAACTGTGGTTTTGTCCAAAATCTCCTGATCCTAACCCCAAGTTCCCCCATTTCCCAACCACTGCCAATAAAGAAAGAAATGTTGGTAGCAGTCTATCAGATACAGTATGTCCCGGCGTAGTTCTCATATAGTGTATTGCAAGCAACTCAAACTCCATGTAGACCATGAATTATCAATGAAGAAGTCAAGATATTGGACATAACTACATGTACTATAATTATTTGTGTTTAAGAGCGGCCATGGATGGTTCACTCACGGAAATGAGACAGAAATCCTTTGCAATTTCTGCCATGATGAGACCGGAAGCAGCTTGAACAATAGGCAGTACGCTTCGAGTCTTCAGTGGATGAAACCATACATTCATCCATCTTGTGTCGGTTACCATGGTAACACAAATGAACACGCTTTGATGAGTCACAATAAATCAATTATTACAGACATGTACATGTATGTACACAACAGATATGTAAATTCATGCATATCTAATGTACCTGTATCAATTACATTTTTTCCGTCTTTGTTTAATAATGCTGTTAGTGTCAAAGAAATTACAATATTGTTGACCCACCAGGATAACATTATGAACATTGAACAACATTTTGATAATGTTTAGTTAATTAATAATTTCATACCATGTAAAATTGAAATAAATATTTGTTCTTTTGTAATATATAAAAGGGTATATGATATACATGTATGACCAAAATAGATCGTCCATATTGTCCATTATTGTACACTTGGACAGACACTATGTGCAGCACCTTAAAGGCATTATATAACAATGTTTCCAGTTTTAAAAATCTGAGCTACATGATTCCCCATGATACCAGTGTCTCTGATACAGTCTAAAAATGAAGCCCTGAAAAAATTGCAGTTTAAAACAATGGTTAAGTGCTTTGAAAAAGTGAAAATCATTGAGAGACCATTCCAGTTTTCCCCCATAGACTGCTGTGTTGCAGGATTTCCTATCGGCCGAAATAAAATTAATGTGCCAATTTGTATCTGAACATATTTTACTAGTGACAGCATAACTGTTCAAACTTTTGCGTTTTAGGGTGTTTATTTGTCCATTAAAACACTGTTAGATATGTCAGATAGCAAAGTTCTTTAATACTGAAGGCCAGTCTCATTAATTCTGAAAATGTGACTAAGTTACATGTAATATTCCATTTCCATGTACTGGATGTCCACACGCTTACCTACTGTACATGTATGCAAATACTTCAACGATTATTTCCACATTTTCTTCCCACTACACTTTCTGGACAGCTGTGCATACTTGGCTGTATATCGAGTAGGGAAATGTATGTCACGGTGTTACTTTTCGGTCCACTGACATTTGAAAATTCACACATATTCTGAGAAATGTTTGCATTGTGCAGGAGAGGGTCTTTGAACCTCATGCTGCAGTAGAGAAGTTAAGACTTATACTGCTGAACATTCAGGAGTTTTAAATTCAAATTGGAATGAAAATTACCAGAGTACACTGTGCAATAGAATATATTGCTTGTCTATCAAATCATCATATATTTTCATTGTTGTAAGCTATGTACATGTAATGTAATTGTAAAGGAACAATTCCACATAAAACAGGACATGTGGGTGAAAATTATCTTCAAAGGGTGAAACATGCTACATGTATCAAATAAAAGAGTAATTTCTGCCCTATATGAATAGATTAAAGCGCTTTTCTACTCCGACACACAGTTATACTGCCTTAATTGTAATTTTCCTGATATGTTCAGCGTATCATGTTTAAATTCCATTTTATTTTGCGTTTTATCTCATTTCAGCCACATCAATGCTACATCTCACTGGATCCCACCCCACCCTAGCTGGCCCCTGACCGGGGAACTTCCCTACGGATGGGAGAAAGCTGTGGATAAAAATGGCAAAGAATATTATCTCAAGTAAGTCATTAACAACCTTGTATTTAATTGAAAGAGATGTACAAGTATTAAATGCCAAGGCCACACTGACATCTTCACCTTGTGTCAGTTTCCTCATTAGTACGTAGGTGTAAGTTCTATAATTACTTGGAATTGTTAACTCCCAGAAATGAAAGGTTCAGCAATTTCACAAGAAAGGTCACTTTGTAATTATTCTGCAATTTACCACTGTTTAATCATCACACCATTACTTCCGTCCTAAAATATGTCCTTGCCGTTTGAGAAGAAGGTTACAACCAGAGAAAATCTTGCCTAGAAGCAAAGCTTGATCTTGTCGCTTGTCTGGCAGAAGGGCCTAAACAGTAAATTTTCTCTAATTTGAGAAATATTGCCTCATTTGATGTTTGCACTTACATGTACAGACTAAATGAAGGATCTAAAAATATCACACTGCTTGGATTTCATGTGAAAAGAGCCAACGGTTTTCACGTTAAAGGTAATTAAAGGTTAATGCCCTTCTGCCAGGAACATTTGCTAGGGCGTTACCGCCAGACAACCAACAAATTAACAAAACTTTTGTCTCATCAAGTGGATTGCAAAATATCACATGAAAAGCATGAAAATGAGTGCGAAGACCAGCTGAGGTGCTTGTAAATATGAAACCTGTAAATTTGGTCTGGATTGAAAGCTGTAAACTCAGTCCTGAGTCCGCTTTGGCTGTTAATATGAAAACGATATCATATACTACATGTAATGCAATATCACATCACGCCTTGCGGAAAGAATTATTTTAAAATGCATTGTGTATTTTACCTCTTCAAGCGTGATGTAGTGACCGATACATCCCCTAATTCATATTTTATTGTGTCACATCAGTTTTCCATCAATTGTGCCTTCAAAATCACACGTGCATGCCAAATTCTGTCATAGATGCGTGGTTTCATAATCGGAGGGGTGACAGAACCGGTTGGATTCTTGCACAGATCAGTGGAGCAGCAAAAATTATGTGCTTACAGTCAACAACGATCAGGGATGATAGTGGTTTTGTTTTGTTTGTTTTTTGGAATGGACTTGGTCTGATCGGTCTGATCAGATTTATCATGTTTCATGTGGATTTAATGAGTGCACTAAGATGTACATGTGGATGTAAAATGACAAAAAATACATA
>JZLH01S0032856.1:5588-18550 GCA_001188425.1 Eucidaris tribuloides
AGAATATTGGGACGTGGCAATTTGACTGAAATTTTTTCTTCTAAGTTCCCCCCCCCCCCATGAGCGGACTGTTTCGGCTGGCTGGGATGACCGAGAAAAAATTTGGACCTTGGAATTTGGATTGAAATTTTGTTTTCTTCCTATACACCCCCCCCCCCCCACACCTGAACGATTTGTCGGTGCTTGGATGACCAAGAAAAAATATTGGGACTAGGATTTGGATCACGAAGGAAAGCCCCAGTAGGTCCCCGAAAATTTTCGGTCAAGAACCGCGCCTGTGCGCAGGCAGTACAAACCAATTACAGAGTAGGATTCCAGGGACATAGCAAAATCTTAATTTGATGCACTTATGTTTATCAATTAGCTTGAATTGAATGTTTAATGAATCTGCTTAAGAATTAGCAGTAAAGATGTATATTCAACTCCTTTTTAACATTGAGTTTTGTGGCACTTTGTTTCTTATTTCAGTTTTCTGCTGATCTGCAGATTAAATTACATTTGGGTCATGAAAAAAGGTATTTAAAAAAAAGTTCAGAATCTGACACAAAGTCATCCTGCAGGCTACATTATGGACCCGCTCCAAAAAATAATAACCAATTGTTTTGGTTCAAAACAAAAATTGTCCACTCCTCCATCAAGATTAGAATGACCTGATGCCACAAGATGAACAATATCAAAGCACTTTAACAACTGTAGTTTTTACATACAGGTAATTGTTTTGGATTATCTAAATCAATCTGTCCAGATTTGATTTACTGATATATGTTTTTATTTTGAGCCACTTTACAATCTGTAACTTGCCATGATGGACCATCACATGTGAATTGAATTGAATGAATTTTGAAAATTTGATGGTCATGTCGTAGGTGTGCATGGAATTGCATTATTCTTATGATATCTTTATTGAGGGTCCACTTTTTATCACTGTCAGGTGGGTTTAGTTTCCAAACAAATAATTATAACGATCAGACTCCATATTTCGTCATGTGCCTATGCAAAGGCAATGTGGTAATACATGACTACAGTTAACAGCCTTTGCATAGGCACACGATTTATGGTCATGCTACGAACGCGACTTCTTAGTTTTGTTATTGTGTGGTAACAGGTTTTCATATTATTGACTATATTCAGTGGACAACATCCCACTTACTTCAATGTGCTTTGCCTTGAAGACAATGCCATGTGCACCTTCTCCGATTCTTGCCAGTATGGAGTACTGATTCATGCCGTTTCTGGGATCTCTACTAATCCTGTAATAACAAAAAAAATTAAATAAATAAATAAGAATACAGATCTATTCATCTATTCATATTTCATAATGTGTAAACATCCATCCATAGGATGCTCAAGGCAATCACAGTTAGTGTTCTTGTTCTTGTGTTGTCTAAAGGGTAGAAGGCGACGGGTCATGGATATTCATTAGTGCAAAACATTTATTTTATTTATTTATTCATTTCCTCTCATAGGGTGGATAGCCCTTGCAGCAAAAATGCTGATTTTAAAAGGGGTCCACGTTCAATAAAAATACAAACACAATACAAACAAAATGAACAAAATCAACAATAATCAAACAAATACATTAACATATGAAGTGAAAGCTTAGGCAAAATTAATGCAGAAATAAAATAAAATAAAATAAAACAAAGGCCAAAAAAAAAATGCATACACATAAGGCTACAAGCGGACAACCCCAACTAATCACGATCCTCATCCTAATGAATAGTTATATTTCCTGGTGGTAGAACGAACGTACACTGGGCGCACAAGTACACGTTCTTATGTGCATGCCGTCATCATCATATCGAATACAAGATCAGAGAGCTCGAGAGCTAGCTAGCTACGCAGCACGCATTTGATGTTGATGTCGATGCATAATTATGTTGCATCGTGATTGCCGTAGTTTCAGGCATTTCTCTGTTCTACGTTCTACCCCGCCGTTCTTCCAAGTTCGATCTACCCTCTGTTCTTCTACATTCTACCCCTACTGTTCTTCTACGTTCTACCCTTCACTACATTACCCTCCGTTCTTCTACGTTCTACCCCCTCGGTTCTTCTACGTTCTACCCTCCGTTCTTCTACGTTCTACCCTGCTGTTCTTCTACGTTCTACCCTCCGTTCTCCTACGTTCTACCCTCCGTTCTTCTGTTCTATCCTGCCGTTCTTCTACCTTCTACCCTCTGTTCTACGTTCTACCCCGTTGTTCTTCTCCGTTCTGTACATTCTACCCTCCGTTCTTCTACGTTCTACCCTCCGTTCTTCTACGTTCTACCCTCTGTTCTTCTACGTTCTACCCTGCCGTTCTTCTACCTTCTACCCTGCTGTTCTTCTACCTTCTACCCTATGTTCTTCTACGTTCTACCCTGCTGTTCTTCTACGTTCTACCCTCCGTTCTTCTACCTTCTACCCTGCCGTTCTACCTTCTACCCTCTGTTCTTCTGTTCTATACTGCCGTTCTTCTACCTTCTACCCTCTGTTCTTCTCCCTTCTACCCTGCCGTTCTACCTAGTACCCTCTGTTCTTCTGTTCTATCCTGCCGTTCTTCTACCTTCTACCATGTCGTTCTTCTACCTTCTACCCTCTGTTCTTCTGTTTACCTGCTCGGGGAGGGGGGGGGTGGGGTATGGACGCCAAAAATTTTCCATTCCAGTTCGACGGGTAATTTTTTTATGTATTTTTGTACGGATCTAATCGAGTCGCTGAAAAGGTGTCAGGAATTTTTTTACCTTCGAAAAAATTTATTGGGGGTTGGGGCATTTTTTATTTTTTATTTATTTATTTTTTTGGCGGGGGGCTTAATAAGCCCCCCAAGCCGCCCCCCCCACACCTGCTACCCTGCCGTTCTTCTATGCCTTCTACCCTCTGTTCTTCTACATTCTTCCGTGCCATTCCATGTTCTATACCCTAATGTTCTACATTATACATATACCAGTAGCGTAGCCAGCTTTTTGCCATTGGTGGGGGGGGCAAGGCACCCGAATGTACCGACAAACTCCCAACGTACCGACATATTCATGTTGTGTAATGATAACGATTTACGATGAAAGTGAATAATTAATACACACGGGGCGGATATAGCTTTTTGGTAAGGGTTTTTTTGAACGAATGGTGATGGGATGAATTTTGTTATAATGCATATGTTTGCGCGCAAAGCGCGCCGAAAATTTTAGAATTGTATATGTTTGCGTGCAAAGCGCCGTGAAAATCTAAAAAATGCGTATGTCATCATCATTTCATCATTTCATCATTTCATCTTTATTCCGCAACTTTCTAAAAAAGTAATAATAATAATAATACAGAGAATACAAATTAAAGGCAATTTGTGGCTTTTGCTTTGGCTGGTGAACGAGGAACGGGCCGAAGGGCAAAAATATTTCCATCCATTTCACATGGATGTGCCCCGATATCAAATATCGTTCTATTCTTTTTTCCCCAAGATTTTTTCCTAAATGTACACGATGATGAATGTTGGGAATCTTTTCAACAGTTTAATGTTGTAAGCCTGTAAACATTTTGTCGGTACAACATTATGTTCGGGTCGGTTGATTTGGAACGTTGTCTGTGTAGTTTGACTCAAGTTAACTGTACTATACCGCTAACGTTCCAAATGTCATCAGTCATAGTATTCATAACAAGGCGGTTTGCCTGGTAACCGAAAAAAAAACACCCGACATGAAGAAAATCACTTATGCGAGCGAGCTTGAAAAAAAAATGATTTTTACATTTGAAAAACGCAATTTCTTTCAATATTTTTGTCGGTTTATGAGATATTTCGTCGGTACAAAATTGTTTTTTGTCGGTCCGCATGTACCGCGGAGTCCTTCGTGTACCGACAAAATTCCGAAAAAGCATTATTGGGGGGGGGGACAACTGCCCCCCCTGCCCCCCTTCCTTTGGCTACGCTAATGACATATACCCTGTTATGCATTATACATTTACCCTTATGTTCTACGTTATACATACCCTAATGTTCTACATTATACATGTAACCTTACTGTTCTATGTTCTATATCCTAAAATACTATCCTCTCTCTCTCTCTCTCTACATTTTACCTTGATTCCTTTCCATATTTTACCATCTTTACACATTTTCACCCTTCGTTACTTCGTTATTCTTCCATTCTCGATGTAAACCCTGCCACAAGACTACACATTATGCATGCAGCCATCCAATCCCATTTTCCAATTCACACTGTAGGCTCTATAATAGTTGGTAGCAAATACAGCTGTACACACATACACACACCAACAGACAGGCACAAACAAACACACATACACATGCACATTTACACACAGACAGACAGACACACACACACACACACACACACACATATGCACACACAACATGACAGTTATTCCAAGTTACCCCCCAAAAAACGAAAATGAAAAGGTTACAGCTAAAGTATAACGTGGCTGGCAAGCTGATAATTGATTTATTTCAAAATGTTTTGTTGGAAAACTAAACATGTGAAAATAAATTCATATGGAATATAATGAGATGTTAATCATACATTCTGAACACATTTCTCTTTGAAACCAGTAGTACTATTACATATAAAGCCCAAGGATAATTTTGGTCAATCATACAACTTTTTTTGTAAATCTTTCACAAAGTATTCTACTGTCACCCCAGATATCAAAAAACAACATCAAACCTACTAAAAGTTGTTTATACAGGCAACTCCCGTTGTAACGAAGTCCTTGGGGACCAACAGTTTTCTATCGTTATACCCAGACAGTGACAGTACAGGGTGTCCCAGAAAAAATGTCCTCTCGTAGACGACAGAGAAATTACCAAAATCATGTTTGATATTGAACTGAGTTTACACATTTAAAAAAGTTCATTTTATACATGTAGTATTGTAATTTCTTTGAAAATTTCAAAGGTCTTGGTTCATTGGTTTTAAATACACAGGCTCTTATATGTAACAGCAGTGCTTTACAGCCCATTCCAAGTTTGCTAAAAAGAAATGCCCACTACGTGCATTATTCCATGCTTCACTTTTATATCAATGACTGTGTTATTGTCGTTATTACAACGTAAGTAACTAAAGTCAAGCTCATTCACTTTTAAAATGGAAAGTAATAAAAATTCAGTTCCTCTGGTCATGCTCGCTTTCACAGGTGTGTTCCATGATGGGCGTAAATCCAGTCCGACGAGTTGGGGGGGGGGAGAGATGATCGATGAAATTTCCAAATTTTTGGGACATCCCCAAATCAACGGCTATTTCTTGAAAAGCAGAAAGGGGGACACCTATAACGTGCAAAGTATACCTCTAAACATATTGCTTTTATTGTGATTACATTTTAGACCTTTTACGTAATGTGTTTCTCTACCTTTTGCTGTACTAAAAAACATCAAATTTTGCAGTTGGGTTTTCATGGCCTATATCAATATGCGAGCGAGCGAAGCGAGCGAGAAAATTTTTTAGGACCTGTGAGACAGCATGGTACATCTTATAAAAGTGGGAAACTGTTTTTGAAATGTCTAAGATTCAGAGACTGAAAAGATCTTTAAACATAATGTATCAAAATATTAATGCGAGCGAGCGTAGCGAGCGAGCCTTATATAGAAATTAAAACTAGTCGTTCTATGTCATTTCAAAATTCAAGGCACAAATTAAAGAGGAAAAAGGGGGCATTTTAAGAACCAAAAGACGGAAACGGCAGTTAGATTATAACGGGTGCCTCTAAAATGTGGAGAAAAGGGCAATTTTCACATGTGAGGCTTATCAGAGGTGGAAAATTTGACAATTGTTTTTATCTGAAAAGAAAACGATTATGGAAATAAAAGGGGGGTTCTAATTCTATGGGATCATTTTGATGCAAATGTTTCAAAAGCGCAATTGTCAAAAAAGAAAAGATTGTAGAAAGTAAATATTTTTAGGGATTTTATGAGAAGTAAAAGATAGCGGATACCCAAATTCCTGGAATAGTTGGAAAGCTTCCCCCCCCCCCCCCACACACAGCACTTATTTTCAAATAATCGCTAAAAAAATAGAAGGGGTATTATTCTGTTCTCAGAAAAATTCTGATATGATTACAATACAACAAACAGTCGGTATATTCAGATTGAAAATAATCTGTAGCTTTTAATGTTTTAACAAATGTTATCAATTAAATAAAACACAAGGAAAAGTAGGGTATCACTCGGTACTGATCCATCCCCCCTTTGCGAAACAGTCGGTAATATTCCCCAATTCCACCTCCTACAGATGTTACGACAGTTGTGCTTTAATTCGCAGCAGTTGAGATTGCTGGTCTCTGTCTGCCAGATATAGTTCACTCTAAAACCAGGTTTGAATAAGTATATTTAAAAGTCGGAGGAGCTACACAGCTTTCAATGAGTTAATTATAAACAGTACTATAGCAGTGGCAGACCGTAAACTCAGGCCATACGCAGGGATTTTCTAGGGCCTCGAAACGTTAAATTGCTTGAAGGAAAGTGAATGCGAGAGGAGCGAAGCGACGAGCGGAGCTTCTTGGAGGTATTTTCTAGAATTAAAATTGAACGATTTTAAGCATAGTGAAAGGCCATTTCAGGCTAGGAAAATAATCCAACTATTTATTGCAATTTTTCAATGGTTAATTAATATTTAAAAAAAAATCTTGAAAAGTGGGGGGGGGTGGATGATTGCTACAGGCCAATCCCATCCTCGCCAGGGCGTGTGTGGGGATATACCCCGCCAACCTCCCCCCCCCCCCCGGCCGGATTCGCACAGCGGTTCACTTATAGTTTGCCCCTTCAATGTTCCCGCCACATGTCTTCACTGATTTCCATTCAGGTTGATGCATTGATGTAGCACTGCAAACTTGGAATGGACTGAAAACCATTATGGACTGTGTATTCGAAACCGATAGGGAGACTAATGAAATTTTCACAGAAGAAAGAAAATAAAATGGGCTTTCTACAGCTGAACAATAAAACCCAAATTATACTTGATATTTTGAATAAATTTAGCAGTCTATCAGAGGGACATTTTTTTTGGGGGGGGGAGGGGACGCTGTATTTAAAGGTATATAGATAATAATTCAGGACCTGAACTCTTCGTTCAACAGTTATTTTGTTACAATTGTGATAGTTAACGGGAGTGCACTGTAATAACAAATCATGATTTTTGATTGAAGGAGAGCATCTAGCGGTATGGGAAATCTTGGGGTTCTTGGGGTAGAATGTAGAAGAACAGTGGGTAGAATGTAGAAGAACAGCAGGGTAGAACGTAGAAGAACGGAGGGTAGAACGTAGAAGAACAGAGGGTAGAACGTAGAACAACAGGGTAGAACGTAGAAGAACAGAGGGTAGAACGTAGAAGAACGGAGGGTAGAACGTAGAAGAACAGAGGGTAGAACGTAGAAGAACGACAGGGTAGAACGTAGAAGAACGGAGGGTAGAACATGGAAGAACAGAGGGTAGAGTGTAGAAGAACATAGGGTAGAAGGTAGAAGGTAGAAGAACGGAGGATAGAAGGTAGAAATTTAATTTGAAAGCTTTATGCCCAAAGATCATACATGTACATATCACACCGATAATGAATGCCTCTCTTTGTTTTGTTTTTTTAATCGGGGGGGGGGGGACTACCGAGATTTTCAACTATACTGTACATTATAGCATCCAATAGGTTAATAAGGTGTTCAGATTATCTGGGTTACACTTCATCAGAAAGAGCAAAATATATTCACAAAATCTTGGGGAGGGGGTAGCCCCCAAAAACTTGAGGCCATGGCGGGTCTACCACAGGTACATGTACATGTGAAATACTTGTCACGATCGTCTGATAGTATATTGATATCTCCTGAAAAACGACCACAGACGTGATAAAAATGTCGAAGTCTTCGGTTAATTAACGCTAGTAACCTGTGCACAACCAAAAAATTCCATCGGCGCACTCCATTATGTCTTTATGATCGTAGAACAGTGGACTCGACAACGTGTGACAATGGCAGCGCTGGCGGATATGCATGCAGCTAGCTCAGCTACTTGTACATGTACGTATAGTGCGTGCGCGTGCTGGTTCAAACGATCCCGCCGAAATTATCGCGTATGCATTATGCATGAGCGCCTCGTGAATATGTACGACAAATTAATATTCATGACCCGTCGCCTTCTACCCTTTAGACAACCCCGAATCGGGGCGAACTTGTCTCACACGCGTGAAAGGCAGAGATAAATCTACTACACCCGCTGAACTCTACACTCACGGCACCTCCACATTATATTGCAGTGTGTGATGCAGTGGCAACCACATTTTCATCATGACACAAAAGAGGGTGTTTTCCAAATTGTCTTACAAGTGGACCTTTAAAAATATATGATTTATCATTGAATAAATTGTTTGTTTTTATATATTTTTTTGTCGTTACAGGAACTAGAAGACTTCATGCAAAGTTCGGGCGATGAGGGCGTCGTTGTATTTAGTCTCGGGACATACTTCGCGTCGATCACTACGACTAGGCCCGAGATTTCCGCGATGTTTGCCGAAGCATTCCGACGAATACCGCAGAAAGTTATCTGGCAACTGAAAGATGGGACGAACGCCAATCTCTCACCAAATGTGAAAACAATGCCATGGATACCGCAGAACGATCTCCTAGGTTCGTAGAAGATACATATTATGGAGCAAAAACTATTCTAATAATCTATAACACTAAACAGAAAGATGATCTGTAATCTCCATTTTCATTTTAACTTCTATAGCATATGGAGTCTGTATGAATTCTGATGATTACTCGAAAAGTGCAAGGTTTATATCAAGTTATATGGAACAGGGATATGCCGGTCTCTCGCACTCAAAAATTGGTCTATAATACGTCTTAGGAATATCAATTGGCATCGATCAAAGTGCATAACAAAATTACAATCACAAAGTTGGCATCTCAACCCATACACTTCACTATTTCAATATAAGCAAAATAAAAAAGTTACTCCCCTATTTCAAAACACGCTTGACTTTTCTAACGAGAAGCCAGTTGGAGCAAATTAATTTACAGGTGTATTTTTTACTCATGTAACGACTTCTGCCAGTGAAAATGTGGTTATCAGTCCAGCCAACTTAATGAGTGAGCATGCATTAAGGAAAAAAATATCACTCTTCAAACTCACAGAGTTATTCTTTGGAAAAAATAATGGTAGTCATGGTATTTTGCGTTGATATTATTTAAATGTGCTCATCTACCATGACAGTGGTTACAACCTTCTTATATTGTATCACATGTAACCGATACGTTTCTCGAAAAAAAAACATTCCTTTTTTTTTCATAATGGATGTTACATTTCAAAATTGTGTTAAGCATGAACATTTTCAAATGAGCTCACTGACGGTATATAAACATATGTAAAAATGCAGGGGAGGTGTAAACGATCAACTGATAGAGCTATTACATAAGCTAGCGCTTAATCATTTACAAGTAACTTTGTCAAAAATCGTGCCTCCCAATAATCCAATGATCTTGGACTGTTGAGGTGATATTTTGGATTGTATGCTTAGTCAATAAGAGTGTAGGACAGTTCTCCAAATATATGTTACTCAAAACCCGCTCTGTAAAAGTTACGCGTATTTTTAAAGGGCGGTATTATTTGTTGTTAGTGTATATATACGAGACCCCATAACATATCAATTTGTAATATACTTCTTCCACTTAAAGCCAAGTTCGTTTTCGCGGGATTTTTTGTATTTGAAAGCTTTATGCCAAAGGTCACACTCACACAATAAACAGATTTGTTGTCTTTCGTTTTTTATAATGATTATGAAAAAATATTGGGGGACCAGAGATTTTCCTCGCTCTTTCTGATGGATAACGTTAACACCTTACCTAACCCTTTGGATGGCTATATGTAGAATATCGTCATCTCCGGAGTTACCGAAAATCTCGGGTCCCGAGAGTTTTCATTAATTAATTAGGCACTAATTATAAAAAAAAACCTAAGACTCAGAATATTGTTTTTGTGTGATATGAACTTGGGCATAACGCCTGTTTCAATAAACAAAAAAATTCCAAAACTAAACTTGGGCTTTAACACTTTTTTCACATGGGACTGGGAATAACATGCCTACGGAAATATTTGATCTTGCGTCTTCTGGGTCGACAGGTCATCCCAGACGCGCGTCTTCATGTACCGGGTAGCAACGTTTCCACGGAGGAGTTTCGTTATCATGCGTTACGATGTGTCATCCGTTGCTAGGTGACCAGTATGACCTCCGCGCGCCAGATTGAGGCCAGAGGAATGGGACGGAAGATAGACACCTCTCTTAGTGCGGGACCTCAGTTACGATACACTCACTGAAGTAATAAATAACCGAGGTAAGCTGCACGCTCATGAGAGCGTAACTGGTATGTATCAAGTTTATACTCGAATGTTCGAACGTATTCTAGTTTGTCAGAAGAATGTCATTAATAAATTTTGATAACCATAAGTTAGAAGAGTAGTATAGTAGCAGTGGTGGTAGTGTAGCAGTTGTGAACAAGAACTCACTAGTATAGTGGCGCAGCAGCAGTAAATGATAGCAAACGTTTCCATTGATGTAGAAATAAGGGAAACTTTTCCTTTTCAAGCTGGAACATGAGAAACACGAACGCAGAATTAATATGCTGCTTTAAATGCACGTGATGATCATTGTGAATGTGCAATATTTTTACAGGGCTTCATTCTTATCAAGACCTGGATGTGGGGAAGTGTGCGTTCAATTTTTAACTGGAAATGATTGTTAAACGATGCCTTAATTTCTCATCTGCTTTCGTGTGTTTGATGCATGTCATGTTTCTCAGGCTAGCATTTACCGCCAAACAAGGTTTCTGCCATCAACGAGACAACGATGGTGCAACTGATCCCGTGCTGCCATTCTGGATCGAACAGTGATGAATTTGGCGGTGCCATCGAAATCTCCTGCATGGAACTGTCCTTTATTCAGCTACATTACTTGGATGTCATTGCGCTATCTGTAGCTATCGTGTTTGTGAACGATTTGCCTCTTTCTTTATTTGATTCATTTAAATTTTGTTTTGTTTATGCTTGTCGACCTCGTGGGGGAGAACGAGCGCCTAAATCAAACGTGAGTTAAATTTGGCAGTCATGAGTATACACTTGTTTCGAACTTGACGTCTTAGAATATCAAATGAAATGTGTGACTACATTATTTTCATGTATATATTGCGTTTCGTCTACGAATGATCTCAGAAACAGCTAAAAAATATTAATTCGTTGTCTTCATTTCTATCTTGTTCCAGATTCAGATAGATATACAAATGAAAATTTTTATTTCTAATTTGCATGGATTTGATCTCTTATAGCTTTTTCGTCATTCAACAGAACGTAGTTTGTTTATTAGGATATTTGTGAGGTTTTTTCATATTTTTAATAAAAGGACTGTCTGCGCGGAAGACTCAAATGCAGACATGAGCCTGGAAGCAATATTACAATCTGCACCTGTTGAAATCAAGAAAAAATAAATACAGTTAATAAACCAAAGACGAAGCGACGGAAAGGGCAAGACGGTCATTTCCAATTTACACTAACTTTGGAGTCTAATACAGCCGGTGGCCCCAGAAGAGTGTTACCTTTACGATTGTAATTTTTCAACATCATGAGCAAATGCCATTATTGTTATCCTTATTTGTTAGAACACGCTTTTTTCCGACAACAGATTCATACCACGAGATTTATCTTGAGTAAGGCGCCTTGGATTCAATAAGCGCCATTTCTGAGGCAATGTCATTTCCGAAATTTGTTCTTCTCAACCTGCATTCGAATCTTAGAACACCAATATTCTCACGTACGGCGTGCCACAGAATAAGCGGGCGAGGTTTATTTTGATTCTAGGCATGTCTAGATGTCTACCAATCTCTCCATCTATAGTACAGTTACCTTTTCATTTAAGCAATATTCTAGGATCGTACGGTTTATGACCAGTCTGCCTGTCACAATGCTGTTCGTTCTTTAGTTTCTGTCTTGTATTGATTATCTGCATGGGTCTTCTTTTTCATTCCTCCAATCAGTTGACTCGTGTTTCAGAACGATTGACAAAATGAAGGGCAGAACGTATATAATGTTCTGCAGTTTCTCTGTTGATCATCTATGCTCAACCTTACTCGTGAATGCCAATCACTGCTGACTGGCTTCCTTGAATACAAAGAGAATTTGATTTTTTCAAATTACTTGAACCACTTTGTTTGGTTGTCCAGAACACATCATAACCCTTCAGGCGGGTACAGAGAATGATGAGGGGGGAGGTAAGTCACTACGAATTTGGTCTGGAGTTGCTGTGCATAATACAACTCAGCGAAAGATCACTAAATAGGCTCAGTCCAGGGTACACTCTCTATCTCTGTGTATACGATAATGTCAGGGGAGTAACGTCGAACATTAAGGCCTGAGAGGTGATAGGGAAACATTTGCGTGATGTCTAGCTTGAATCAACAATAGCTGGACACATGAATGTTTGACACTTACGAATAGATAGTCGTTCAGTCGAGTACTATGTCAAAAGGGGGTGTTAAAAATCACCATCTTTTTTAGCAGTTGTGTGTAGTTCGTGATTAAGAGTTAACACATAAGTTATTATACAAATAGGAGGTGCTATTGGGGGATTTCCTAATGGTAAAAGCGGGCAGTATTAATGTAAGAATAACCTAAGTAAAATTATGGTAAGTAAGTAAGTATGGTATGGGATGTAAGTCAGTTAAGTAAGTTAGGTATAAGTGAAGAGTTCAGCGATAACGGGAACTAGCATCCGTCTGTGATACTTGGGAAGACATAGGATAGGTATGGTTACATTGTTCAATGCGGTCGATTGACGGCTCATTCTATCGCAATTCGTTCGTTAGTTGACGGCAAGTCAGAGATAAAGTGTTCGGGTGTGTTCGGAGTGTGTGCGTCGCTGGAGTTAGAAAACAAAAATAATTTCATTTAGGAATTACTATATGCCTTAGTGAAAATTAAGGCGTTGTTTAGGTCGAATTCCAAAACTCAT
>JZLH01S0032858.1:16922-39583 GCA_001188425.1 Eucidaris tribuloides
TGTGTGTGTGTGTGTGTGTGTGTGTGTGTGTGTGTGTGTGTGTGTGTGTGTGTGTGTGTGTGTGTGTGTGTGTGTGTGTGTGTGTGTGTGTGTGTGTGTGTGTGTGTGTGTGTGTGTGTGTGTGTGTGTGTGTGTGTGTGTGTGTGTGTGTGTGTGTGTGTGTGTGTGTGTGTGTGTGTGTGTGTGTGTGTGTGTGTGTGTGTGTGTGTGTGTGTGTGTGTGTGTAGGGGGGGGGCAAGTGTACAAAGCATACGTTTGAGGATGCGCACCGCGCGTAGGCCCCCTACAAGGCGAGCACTGCTGGGTCCAAGCTTGCAGTTCCTATATGTAAGTCCAGAAGAATATCATCGGTTGGCCGGGAGCTACAAGACGAGGGAGTAGAGGCCGGTTATACGCCAAAGAAAGAAATCAACATATGCATAAAAACTTTTTTTTGCAGTAGCTGATTGTCAGAATGTGGGAAAACGGGGTATGTAATACATATGCACGTACTATATACTCCATCCCCCTCCCCCCCCCCCAAAAAAAAAGTGGAGTGGCAAACAGAATAGCGGAGCAAGCCCTTTGTGATAAGCCTTTTGTGTTCCATACAGAAGGGGAAGTCGGCATACACAACGATGAATAGATGTTATTTCAGAAGACGATGCTGCATGCCGTTAATATACTACAGATTTTCTATTTCTCTTTTCTCTCCTTTTCTCTATTTTTTTACTAAAACGTTTCTTTTATAACTATTGACCTGCTTTCGTTAAGGGTTATAAGTCTCCCGTGCACCATTCCATTCCTTTTTCAGATTAAATGCAGACCTCGATTACTTCTTTCCCCAATAACGTATTAAGACTATCTGAGTATCATCAGAAATGATTTGTTGTATTGTATACCTCTTCTTCACATGATAACATAATTATGCAGAAATCAGTTAAAAATCAAATAAACTAAAACAATAATGTACTCATGGACATAGCCGCCAAGACCGGGACAGGCTTGGTAATTCAAAATTACGAGACACGGATGGAACAACCTTGGTGCAACTTAGCGATGACTTTCGTAAATATTGCTTGTTTGCTTGATAATGGGGAGTACAAACCACTAAAGCTATCAACAATGTAATGATAAAAACCGACACAAAATGGTAATTCCAATGTCAATAATGGTCAGTTAATCAAATTGGTATACACGACGTAATAGGTTCAATGTCATTCAGATCATTTGTTTTGTTTTGTTTTTGCTGGAGGCTCGGTTTAAAGCCCAAGTTTAGTTTTGGGGATTTTTTTGTTATTTGAAAGCTTTCTGCCAAAGGTCATATCACACCAATAATCAACGAAAAATTCTTGTAATGATCTTTTTTAATTTTTTTATTTATTAATTAATGAAAAACTCTCGGGGGGGGGGGGGGAGGGGGGGGGGGCGGGGGAGTACTCCCCGACGAATTTTCGGACCCCGCGAGATTTGCGACTATATTTTACATGTAATAGCATCAAAGGTTAATAAGGTGTTAAGTAATCGCAGTTATACCGTCATCGGAAAGAGCAGAGCCTGCTCTTTCCTGATGATCGTATAACTTGAAAATCTCGCGGGGTACACGAAAATCGCGCGGTGCCGCCCCCCCCTGAGATTTTTCATTGATAATAAAGAAAAAAAAACGAAAGACATTCAGATCTGTGTATTTGGTGTGATATGCCTTTGGGACAGAAAGGCTTTCAAATAACAAAAAAATCCGCAAAACAAAACTTGGGTCAATTTATGAGATATAAAAGTTTATGATGAAGAAGAGAAAATTAAAATGTTCGTTTCCGAGGCTGTACTCGAGCGCTTCCTGAGACAGCGATTTGAGCGATTATCAAGTGTATAATTTGGGAATGAACCGTTAAATTCGCGGCCACTTCCATTATTATTATTCTATTATTAGTTAATTTATATATTATTATTAATTATTATTATTATTATTTTATTAAGTTATATTATATTATTATTATTTATATATTATTATTTATTATTATTTTATTATTATTATTATTTATTATTATTAATTGATTATTAATTATTATATTATTATTATATTATTTTTTTTTTATTTTATTTTTTTTTTTGGGGGGGGGATGCCGCATGGAACTACCTCCATTCTCTTTAGTCATTTCCACCAATATCCATCACCCGCTGTATTTATACTTTGCGAACTTGACAAGCGCAATTGGCCCAAAAGTTGCCTGCTTGAAACCTCGAGCATAGCGCCATGCACAGATGACGCAGTGGGATGCAGTACATGCAGCCACTCCTAGTAATTTTGTAAGCAGAACAACAGGCAGGTTGCGTAAACATAGTGTACGCTGCACAATGAGTTCAAAATGGGCTGTTCCACTCTCATTAATCCCGACTGGAAGTACAGTGGCGACCGGAAGTATGGTCCAGCGTCCCCGAAAGCGAATCCGATTTCAATCGAAACGCAAGGCAGGGCACACATTTACTACAGCTGGCTTTGCGCTCCTGTCGCGTTTGCAACATGGTTGCAAGAAAGGGATTTCAGTTAAAGCGCATTTGGACGTGACGATCGGTCGCCTCTGTCTTTTCGGTATCAGGGTCAACACTTTATTCAGTTCAACCTAGTTACTGTTAATTTATATGCTTGTGATCTCCTCAATTAAACATATTCAAGACAAAACTTCCAGCTAATATAGTTAGTGTGTATACTTTGTGGTATATTTTTTAACTCTCATTTCTTTGTTCTTTGAGGCTTTTTTAAGTGCTTCCAATCAATGTCGATTGCCCTTTCAAGACAGAAGTACAGGATTTTGGCGACCGTCGAGAAAACTGGTAAAATGAATCAAAATCATCTCAAAATCGTTCACAATGTGAAGATTAGTATAGATATAAATTCACCTGTCATAGAACCGATTTGGTGTAGAATACGTAATTTTGGTGAAATCTGGACATTTAACACTTCAAAATTTACAGTGACGTTAAGCGTTGGCGCCGGCGCGTTCCATAATACTGTCCGATCAGTCGATTATAGCCGAACGTTGTCGGCGCGGAGTGATTAGTCCGGCAGTAATCCAATCAGTGTTTGCTCCGATTTCTGGTCTTATGCGAACGTAAGCACGGATAAACCGCGATTCGCAATTTGTGCAAAATTAAAACTCGCGGAAAGAACAATTTGCTGTGTAACATATGCGTTATTAGTTTTTCGCATAAAACTAACTAAATTCATGACGTATGGATCGTCAAACTTTAACACATTCCATTTGTAAGTACTCAAACTATCGTTGGTTTGATAATGAGGAAGCAATGGATTGCAAATCCCCATAACAGCAATCTTTAAAGAGCGTTCTTCAATCTCCATTACACAGCGAACATAATTTAACGGCTGTACGTTTTTCTAGCATAGACATTGAAAAAGAACGTTGTATACTAATATGCATTACAGCGCATGCTTGTACAATCACTTTTAAGGGCGTAATTAGGCGAACAAATATTACATATAGTCCTAGATTGATCTTCTCGCTGGAAATTATGGATTCGCTGCTGTTTGTTGCTTAAGGCAAGACCGCTTGGAACGACCCCGACTATTTGGCACGTACAACAATATAAATGATTTGGGTGGAGCAGGTCAATTTGGAAGAACGCACCAGATAGAGAGGTACATAGTTTGATTCCAACAGCGGTCCTTATACTTGACACTATATACACAATGTATTTGATTTCTTCTTTACTCTGTTTTCTGACCATTAAAAAAAAAACAACCGTCCAGGCACTCAGGTACGGACTTTGCTTCTGACCAGAAGCCTGTAGTGACCACAACATTATTTATCATTCAACCACGTCAGTGAATCACAACGGTGTTGATTTTATAGGGTGGTGGTCTGTGTGTGTTTCACAATAATACCCATGCACGAAATTCCATTGTTAATATGTCCAGGGCCCAGAGGTACATAGGGCGACATTAAAATTCAACAAGAGCTAATCCAACAGGCATCCTTGATATATAATCCTTGTTTATTAAACCTCTAATCTGGTCTAATGCTTGTAAAATAATTCTTTGTTTATGCACCAGAATATCGTGTTTATGCGTGGTTAATATTTCAACTTTTAATATACAGAATGTATCACAAATTCAGGATGCTGCAGCATAATGCAGAGTAAAAGAAAAAAAAACTGCATGTGTTTATTTTGTTTCAGAATGTTTAGTGAAATCAACCAAAGTGGTACAACTGGACTGAAGATATTTTCAGATGAACAAGCTAGGGGATGGCCATAACATGCATAATGTGTCCTGTCGTATTTGCGTGCAATCATTCTATGAATATTTTAACACTGACCTCAGTTTACTTTTGACATACATAATTGAACTTTGACCCTCAAATAACAATGGGGTCCTTGTAAGCATTTTGCCCTCTAAGTTTGGTTACAAAATGGCATTATGGTTAAAAAGTTACCAACCCCAGTGAAAACTTGCAACTTGACCTCATTTGACCTCGTTTGACCAACATAAATGACATTTGATCTCCAAGTAACACTCGGGTTCCTAGGGCATCGACAATCCAACTTTGATTACAAGCGGACAATGGTTGCAAGGTTATTCAAGATTCATATGCGTTACATTACGTTACGGACGGACAACGGAAGGCCGACGTAAGGTCGACGGGCGGACGGACGCCGATAAGGATCCCAGGATTAGTCCCGCTCTACATGCTCTAGCTCGATACCTCGACAAAATTAAAACTGATAACCAGTTTGGATGAGTTGTGCTCAGAGTGTTTTCAGTGACATAATATAGAAGTTACTCAGCCATGCTTTAGACGGAAAAGTGAGCAATTGGCTAAACGTTATGCGCAGATGACCCTGATTTTGCTTTAAAAAAAAAACTAAACACATGCTCAAAGAAACTGGGCAAGCATGGAATCCTTTTAAAAAGATGACCCATATTCTGGTAGCAGTATTATGTAGACTCATGAAAATAAATAGAACACGCATTTCTTTCCCTCGGGGACACCATGTATGTGTAATATAATCATCATTGTCAGTCTGATATTGATTTTTAGGGCGTCAATGCAGAAAAAAAAATGATCGGACTGTCGGAGCTGTGAGTGTGCAGCAGATCTACCCAATGAGTGAATAGCAATATCATTTACAATAGATGCATAGGACTGCAACTTAAAGGTGCACGGTATTTGATGCTGGAAACTCTGTCGGCTTACACGGGTATATTTGGATCTAATTGTGAACGTGTATAAAAAAATAAACGCTTATGCACATGCCTATAGCTGGTGGATGGGGCGGTGGGGGGGGGGGGGGGTTGGGGAGGGGGTAAGGGGATAATTTATACATTTTCCTCATACTTGTATATGATTATCGTGTTTAATATTTTTTTTTATATATTTGTTAATCATTGTAATATTCACATTTGTTTTCTTATCGTGTTCAATAAGTTTTCTCTAATACTAATACTAATACTAATACTAATACTTGTTGATCACTGTGATATTTACATTTTTTGAACTTGTAGTATATTATGTGTGTAGTATGTTTTATTTTCTTTATGTATTTGTGTATGTATGATATTGTTTTGTTCAGTTTTTATCTTAAAAATATATCATCGTATTGATGTTTTCATTATGCACGGACCCATTGAAAAACAGTCCAGTGCTGAATGGGTTGTCCGTGTTGAAATAAATGAAATGAAATGAAATGAAGTAGTGTATAATTATCATACTTACTCTGTGAGCATATGCCAAATGCCAGGTAACGTTGAAAGTATCCCCTTGTGCGAACTTAGTAACCGGACCCGCTGCACCTGGAAATAATAATAAAATTACGATGATTATACAGTGCATATAAATCATTCATAATCATTTGCAGTGGCCTGCTGCCTCGGACAAAAACCTCAAATAAATATTTATGCCATGGGGCATTCTTAGTGGTCTAGTGGTAATGACGCCTGTCGAGTACTCAGGAGGTTGTGGGTTCACAACTTCAAACCCCCACAAAAGTCTGCCTACTTGGGGTTTTTTTTTGTCGTTTTCGCAGTGACTCAAAATTGGGTTTTAGTTTAAAGTTGATATTCAATAGCGAAATTAATTTCAACAATTTAGTTTACTTATAATTTAATGAGTTATCTTAAACATTTTATGCAGCTAACATGCCATGAAGTGTGTCAGCTTCGGGTTTTATGAAATAAATTGCGTTAAATTGCCTCTCTCGCATCTCCGAAAAGCGCGGCTACATGAAAGCGGCTTTTTTGTGTGAACGTCAACCGGGTATACGCTACACGCCCAGCTCCACGCGATCGGACTGCGCATAACGGCATACAGTTCATAGAGTGTGGTCACTCCATACTCTCAAAACGGCTTTAATATTGTTTTTAATTGTTTAATGGGGTCTGACATACATGTTGTCTCTTCCGTGGTAAAACATATCCTTGATGTCATTATAATGTCATTATTGCACGGAAGCTGGGACCAATCTCCGAAAAATTCGTGCTTTAAGCTCACCCGCTGTGCGCGAGAGCTGTAGGCCCTAATTCATGGAAATAGCTTGAAAAAAGCAAACCCCGACAAAGCGCTGAACTTAGAAAGTTGTGTTCTCGAGACTAAAACTAACGTTACTTATTGTAGAATCATGTTGCGAGGTAGATTTCCTCATGACTAAAAGAGTCTAAGTCAAAGCTCAGCCGCGTGCTAATTAATGCTAACTACTTTTGTTTTGGCTTTGCTTGAACTGCACGGCACGGTAACTGTAAATCCGCACTATTGATCTGATAGAACCAGGCACCGCGCGTCCGGCCAGCCGCTGCGTCCGCTGAGCTCATGCTGCAAGGCGAGCAGCTAAGCTCGCACTGCTAAAGAGAGGCCTTATTACCGCCGCCAACTGATACTCGCTGCATGAATCGGTAACCCCAGAGCGAGAATCGCCACGACTCAGTATTCCAGCTCGTTGGGAAATGATACGAAGTTTACGGCAGGCTGATTGGTCTATTTTTCTTATTATATGATATTCGTAATGATTTAATTAATATCAAACTGCATCTTCCATGGTGGAAAGAGGTAAAGTCTCCGTCTGCATAATGTGCAAAGTGCAAATCCCGGCCGACTCGGAACACTGAACGCTCCAAGAATACGCAATAATACAGCCGCGTAGTAACACCTTGGGGTCGGTCCTTTCCCGCTTTTCAGCGTTTTTTTCTCCAAACAATGAATCTTCGTAGACATAGTAGAACATTAAGTTGGAAAAAATAATGCAAACGCTAAATTCGCAAACGATGAAGTATTAAGGCCTATCTTTTATTTTCATAAGGGAGAATAACACACAAGTTCAGGGTTGTCTTTCCAGCCAATACGCATAGAGCTACGTACCCGGAAGTTGCCCGCAAGTCCACGAACCCGTCTCTTACGTCACAGCTAAAGGCCGTTTTCGGACAGCAAACGAGCAAATTAGGTCCCGAGGTTGGGGTGATGTTTTCACCCTAATTTCGCTTTTATGAAAGGGTTATATTGCTTGAATGACATTCAAGTTCATTGTACGGCTTATAAGCTCTCTGTAGATATGTATATCGTCATATTTATGGTTCTTCTATAAATGTCTCCTTTAGTGTATATTTTGCGTCGTGAAAGGCAAATCGAAATTCAGTTCTTTAATTATTCTACGGACACAATTAATTTCATTTCATTCCATTCAACCAGCTAAAACATACAACAGATTACAATAAAAAATGGTTTGACTGCCGGTGAAGTCATAGAACGCTTATCTTCATGGGCGGCAATCCCGGGGGAGGGAACGGGGGGACGTGTCCCCCTCCCCTCTCGATTTTTTCTCAGAGGGATCGTCCCCACCCCATTTTTAAATTAATGGTTTTTTTTTTTTTTTTTTTTTAGTTAACATTTTTGTTTGATTTTGTAATCGGCAAACTTATTTAAAGGCAAGGTTCACCCTGACATCAAGATGGTTTTAATAAAAGCAGAACAATGAGAGAAACATATTAATGAAAGTTTGGCGCAAATCCACCAAAGAATAACAGAGTTATAAGGTTTCAAAGTTTTAAATATGTGACGTCACATGCGAGCAGCTCCCAATATGTCATGTAATACAAATTCCATAAATTGCCATTTTTGAATGGTTCATGATAACTGGATGGGTTTTTTCTTCATAGAAGCATGTATGAAATAATGTTTCTGATTATATATGGAATGCACAGGTAAAATAATTTTCAAATTTCTGAGAAAACGGCACTTTTGTGGAATTTATATCACACGACATAAGGGGAGCTGCTCACATGTGACGTCAGAAATTTACAACTTAAAACTTCCATGATAACTCTGTTATTCTTTGGTGGATTTCGCCAAACTTCCATTAATACGTTTCTCTCATTGTTCTGCTTTTATTAAAACCAACTTGATGTCAGGGTGAACCTTGCCTTTAAAGGGAAAATGTGATGAAAATATATTATTAAACTTTAATGATGGGGGTGAGGAGGACTTTGAAGTCATAATATTTCCATTTTTTTGGACAACACTTGTCCTCGGTGCGTTTTTCCCCCGCGTGAGGGTATTATTTCGCCTTCGGTGTTTTCACCCCCTCCCCTCTCGGCACATGAAATCTCCACCCCTGCTTATCTTATCGGGGCTTAGATGTAAAAAGAAATCATCAATCGAAATAACAGATAATAAACAATATAATATCATGCGATGAGATATAAAATATTGTAAACGACAAAATACATCAAATAAGATACATCACTCTACATTACATTATCATTATATTGCAGTAATATGCTTTAAAAAAGAAACACACATTGTATGTATGTATGTATGTATGTATGTATATGCATTATACCAATCACATGTGTTTCCTTATTTTTGTTGTTTTATGTCATGGTTTATTGTAGGCCCTGAAGAAGGCTCATGAGGCTGAAAGCTCGGAAATAAACGGCAGGAAAATTAGAGCTACGTCTTGTCTCCCTTTCATTTCTAATGCTATAGTTTTTGTTTTCGGGCAGTGTTGGAGGCATGGATCGCTCCGAAATAGAATAATTGTTAGAACAATTGAGGGTACAGGACTTACCTCAACCTATAATACCCCGATGGTGTCAATAATTTTGTTTGAGTTTGATACAAATAATACAACATCACTGTAAATTGAACCAATAATTGCCATTTTGAATAATAATTGTATCGTAGCGCTATACTGTATCCTATTGCAATTTGATAGAATGCCTTGTAATGCAATGTAATGTAAAGTAATGGAGTATAATAATGTAATGCAATATAATGATAATATAATGTAAAGTGATGTATCTTATTCGATTGTATTTTGTCCTTTACAGTATTTTGTATCTCATCGCATGATATCACATTATCTATTATTTGTAATTTCGATTGATGATTTCCTTTTATATCTGAAGAAGGTATGATACGGTATGATATCGCTCATTTTGACACTGATTGGAACAACATGTGACGTCATAATCCGAATTTTTTTTTCTTCAAATTTGAGGATTTGTGGAAAACCTCTCCATTGTTGTTTTATTAAACACTCGTATATTCTTTTGGTTGAAGCCGCAATTTAATTTACATGTATGGAGGTTTCCAGCCAATGCTGGCGTTCTGCCAGTGTAATTACCGGGTGTGTTATACTGCTGGTATACGTGGAAAGAGCTCTATAGCGTATACATTTGTTACAATCGTTACATCAACAAACTACGCATTAATACTTATTCTGACAAAGGGCTGCTCACTGCAGCCTGTAATGAGCGTCTTTTCATGGATGCATAATTCCCTTTGTACAGGTCGAGTTCGTGTGTAATTTCCATTTGTGCTGGGTGTTATATTTCTGCCATTGACTGTTCCCAGAATGTGTATTTTCAGCCTTCCGTAATAATTTATCCAACGTGCTGTTATTTTTTCGCCTACAAGGATTCTCAAGTGGCGCCTAGTATGAGTGTTACAGTCATCTCCCATAATGCAAAAGCACATGAGGAAAAACCAATATATGCCTGCAAATGCATTTTTGTATTGTTATTAGTATTTTTTTAAGGGCAGTGGCGTGATTGGGCAATACTTAGCCGTACTTGGCCAATAATATTCACATTACTGTATCGACATCATCGTCATAACTTTTAATAGTATTATACATGAACTTATTATTCTAGAGATCTATTATGTTTAGAATATTAATTTATTTGTGTAATGTAATATAATGTTGTCTTTTACTCTACGTGTTTATTACTATGTTGTAATTCATAAATTGCGTTTTTTTCTACTTATTTATTTATTAATGTAAAATGTAATTTTGTTATGTTTACTTTGAAATATAATGTGTAATTTTGTTTTAACTCTTATTTTGTGTATTTTATGTATGATTATGTTTTTAATTGCGAAGGGACCCTTGGCAGAGCAGTTTTTGTAACAGAAAGGGTTACCCTGTTGAAATAAAACGGAAATTAATAAATAATAAATAATGATTGGGGCAGTAAAAAAAAATGCCCCAAGAACAGGGATGGAGTCGAAGCCGACAGTTCCGAGTCACGAGGCCACTTGAAAAAAATATTGTTCCCATAGACTTTATACACGTGATTTTGTCCGAGGCCAAGGCCAAGGCCGGCAAAATCTGGCCTCGACTACATCCCTGCTCAAGAACCAAATAAGTTGACACATATACACTGCCTAAAATTGGGTTACCTCAGGAGAAACAAACATTCATTAACTGGTATTGAATTAAATCCTCGGCTCTGATAGAAATAGATCCCATAGAAAGCTACACAACCAATTTCACCGTAACAATTTCTGATAATAATTATACAACAAAGAAGAATGTATATGACTATGAAATTTTCATAGCAAAAACCCTAAAACAATATACTTGATTCTGGGAGCGTTGTGTCGTAAACTGTGGACAATTCCAATCTTGGCATTTTGTTTGTATATATTATTATTATTATTATTATTATTATTATTATTATTATTATTATTATTATTATTATTGTTATTATTGTTATTATTATTATTATTATTATTGTTATTATTGTTATTATTGTTATTATTGTTATTATTGTAGGACAGTCAGTCTGTGTTTTCCTTTTGTTATGCACTTTTTCATTTGCCCAACTGGCTTTCCTTCAACGTGGCCATCCTTTTGCTATAATGACTTGGCTTCCCTTCAAGGTGGTTTAGTTGGCCATCCTTTTGTAATAAAGACTTTGTTCAGATGTACCCAGCCAGTTAGTCACCACACCCAGTTATTGTTGGTCACCCTTGGCTTTGCAACTTGTTGCTTTGTCCCATTGTGTTACTTTGGTTGATTTACCTAATTTGAATATTGAAGATTCGGTGACGGTATAATAATAGTTGGAGTGCCACATTAAAAGCCGCCTTGTCACAATTTATTATTTCATTCGTAACACCTTCCCTCAAAGAGTCGGATCAGAGAGAGAGAGAAAAAAAACATGTCTAGATGGTCGATATGATACGTGTGCTTCAATAAACCATGTTGATCGTTGCAAACCCAAGGTAAAATTATGAGGTTGCTATGGTTACTTTTACCAAGAGGTATACAAAGCTTTGCAATTATCTCTCTCCTTGACAAGACTGGAGTCTTGTAAAAAGCATGCTAAAAGAGATATCTAGACACTAGCTATTTTTCTTTTTTTATTCCAACGTTAGCGGATCCTGAGGTAAAATCGGTCGCAGCCCATACGCTTTACTAGAACTACGTTATTAGGCAATGTTCGCATGAAAATATAACGTGATTTTTTTTTCAGCTCATATTGCTTCAGGACACATTGACGTACCCACCCCCCCCCGGAAAACGATGGATCTGCCGCTGAAGCGAGTGATCCTTACTCCTTCCTCGGCTCCTATTCCTTGTTACATACTTCCCCTCATTGAGACCTACACACACACACACACACACACACACGTACACACACACACACACCAACCCACACAACACCACAGCCGCCACAGCCCGACACCAGCAGCAGACACAGACACACAGACACACAGGACACCAGACACAACACACACACACAGGAACACACACACAGGCACAACACACAAAACACACACACACACACACACACACACACACACACACACACACACACACACACACACACACACACACACACACACACACACACACACACACACACACACACACACACACACACACACACACACACACACACACACACACACACACACACACACACACACACACACACACACACACACACACACACACACACACACACACACACACACACACACACACACACACACACACACACACACACACACACACACACACACACACACACACACTACCACATGCATAAACACTCATGCACAATATCGCACACATGAATACGCACCCAGATGTGGTACACATATTCATTTGGGCGTTAGTTATGAAATCGAATCTCTTATACAAACAGGAAAATTAAGCCTGAAAATGGAAAAATATAAAATCAATGTAACATTGTGTTCTAAGAATTACAGCGATGTTCTGAGAATGCTGACATATTGACTTGTCTATTCATTTTATTTCAAAATGTATGTATTTATTCCCGTTGTTGGAATCGTGGGCGTACGCAAGATTTTGCAAAGGAGGGTGTTCATCCGCGGGCAAATCCTAGGTCTCAATTTTTTTCCTGGTCAGCCCAGCCGCCGAAGAGTGAAAAAAAAATTCACTCCAAAATCTGAGGTCAAAAATATTTCCCTGTCAGCCCAGCCGCGGAAAAGTGAAAAATTATTCATATCAAATCCTTGGTCAAAAAATTTTCCCGGTCAGCCCAACCGCCGAAAAGTCGTTCAGCGGTGGGGGAGGGGGGGGGGGGGGAGTAGCAGTGAGCGAAAATTTCAAAATTTTCTAACACTCCACTTTGACACCTAAAACACCCCCTTTTGCCACCCCCCACCTGCGTTCGCGTATGGTTGATTATACAGATGTAATTACATGTTCTGTTCTATCCCCCTTTTCCCCTTTGGCTCTGATTTAGTTATTATTAGACCTACAATAATAGTTGGGATTTGGAGGGATTTGTGTTGTTAATGTTGTCAATACATGTAAAACGAGATTTCTTAAACAGACTGAGGAGCAATGGGATGTTTTGAAAGATGGAAACAAAACCAAAACAGAAGGGGCGGTTAATTATCGACAGAAACAATTCAATATTTGTAGCATTTCCTTTTATTTTATCGGTATTTTTTTGTTCGTATTGTCACTTGCATTCGACCACAGAAAGGACTGTGATCCTTCGAGTGAGCGCAGCAAGCGTTCGATTATGAGGGATAATTTTCAACTACATTTTGGAATTTTGGAAAACAAATCGCATCTCAATATTTGACCAGGTCGTGTAGGTATAGAGAGTATACTGCCCTTTTAATCCAGGGTTATACACGCACAGTAATATCATATCGTCCGGCGGGGGTGGGGGAGGGGAAGGGGAGAGAGTGGGTGGGGGAGGGGAGGGAGAAGGGGGAGGGGGAGGGGGAGGGGGTGGTTCAGACAAATAGTTCAATTCATGTTGCTACACTCCCCAAACATATTAATGTATCGAGGGTATATTGTAGCTGCCATTGTACCAAACAATTTTATTCTTTTTAACATTGTCGATCTTTCTGGCGGTTACCAGCCATGCAGACGGTTACCAGCCTTATACTCTGGCTGGTCTACAACGTTTTAGTCTAGTCCGATCTCTCTAGACAATAGTCCGACCCCCTCCCCCCCCCCCCAACAAAAAATCGGACTCGTGTACTTTTACAACACTGCCGGCCAATAATTTGTAATAAATGGTATACTCTTAAAATGTTGGGTAAATTTAGTTGGGTAATTGGCGGTTGGTTAAAAAAGTTCGTTGTTCTGGGCGATTATTACGCAACTGAGCATATAAATACTTTAACCAATATTGGGCAATTATTTTTACCTAAATATTGGGCGGATATTTACCAACAGTATTGGTAACTAAAGGTTGGGAACTTGTTGCTCCGCAGTTGTGTAACCTTGCCACATTTCCATGGTGGGTTGGGTAAATTTCGCTCGGCAACTGATGGTTGGGTAAAAACGTGCTGATAGAAATTTACCATGGATACTTGTAATATTATCACATTCTCAATGCAAGTTGGGTAAATTTCTGTTTGGCAACTAAAGGTTGGTTAAAAATTGCCTATATGCATGATATGTGCGCGTGTGGATATGTGTTTTTGTGGATGTAAGTGCGCGCGTGTGTGTGTGAGAGTGTGTGCGTGTTTGTTTGTGTGTTTGTGTGTGTGGGAATTGTATTTTACCCAATACCGAGGAAAACCCAAATACACGAAATTATTTTTACCCACATCATTGGGTAAATCCCAAGTAAACTGCATCGATCAATACATGTTTTTGTATCGATCATAAACATATCGAATTGTTATTACTGTACTTTTTAATGAATTATTGTATTTCTTAGTTTCTCATGTATACGGGTATAATTTCGCATCTTCCGACGATTTAAAAAAGAATGATCCATCTGATTATCGAATTGTCGATCTATTACATCTATTTTATGCGATTCTTAATCGTAGGATTAAGAAATTGCACAAGTATCTAACCATGACATTTCAGTTGTTGTATTAGAACACTATATATATCAGCAAGGAATAATTAACATGCAAGCAGGTAAGCATGACCAGCAAATCGAATACTAGTAGTTGGTTAGTTATTTCCCAAGGGTTGAGTAAAAAGAGTAAGGTAAAGAGATGTTGTGGACAAATCAGTGAGTAACAATTGCTAAATACATGTAGATGAGTATTTGAGATTAGGCAAGTTGATATTGTGGATTAGGCAAATGAATGTTTACACGAGTTGGGAAAAAGCTGCTGTGTAGAACGGACGTTACCCAATAGATAGGTGTATTCAGAGTTGGGTAAATTGATATTTTGGAAATAATCGTTGAGCAATTGATCGTTGGGCAAGGTCATACTGGGTAAAATTTGTTGGGTAAGTAATTACCCAACTGAAAATATAACCAACTGTTGGGTAATTAAAGAGTTGGGTAAAATATGATGGATGACCAACTGATGGACAATTTAATTTGCCCAACCATACAGTAAACTGATTACCCAACATCAGTTGGGAAAAAATATGACAATAGTTTTGGACAGTTGTACCCAGTTTCGTTAAAGGCTGGCATTTATTTGCCAATATTTTAAGAGTGTACTTAGCTATTTTTTTTAACGATCGTCGATCTTTCTAGCGGTTACCAGTCATATACTATGGATGGTCTACAGCAGGCGCGGTTCTACGGGGGGCTTTGGGGGTTAAGCCCCCCCCCAAAAAAAAATTGCCCAAGCCCCCCCCCCCAATTTTTTAGGAGTGTAAAAAAATTCTGAGCTACCTTTTTGGCGACTGAGTTGAACGTAAAAAAATTTGACCTCGAATTTGGAATGGAAAATTTTGCGTTCCTACCCCGCCCCCCCCCCCTCCCGAGCGACTATTCTGCGGTTGGTATGACCGAGAAAAATGTTGGACCTGGAAATTGGAATGAAAAAAATTAAACTAAACTAAACTTAACTAAACTATCAAAGACAGTAGAAGCATGAGGAATCATGGAGCTCACACTTTTTTAAATGGAAATATTGTTATACGATGCATTTAATACCCGCAAAAGTATCCGCATATTGATTTTTTTTTAGTTATTCAAAGTTATGCAGAGTCATCCCTTCCATCGATCAAAGCTGATAAGACCTTGTGTCTAGTTCAAGGTCTGTGAAAACGCTTGACTGATGGAATACAATAACAATGATTATTATTAGGCAGGTATAGCAGGGCGCCACTGTAAAGTTTTTTTTTAATTGAATTGGCTAACCTACTTTTTAAAGACATAAACAAATAATAAAACTTGAGCCGTGGAGAGGCATTGTTGGTTTGACTCTTGTGTAATTTTAGACTAAAGCGTGAAGATTTTATTTAATAAATCAAAACTTCAGTGTATTTTCAGGATTAATGCATCTTCCGATGAGACCATTTACACACAATATCAAAAAAGTACTGTACGTATTTTTTTTCAGACCGCGTAAACTGCCTTTCTTGTCATCCTATAAAAACTTCATAAATTTTAAACCTCTTTTTAAAAGTTTTAGCTTCTGTGGATTAGCCCATTATTCGCCTCTGAACAGCTTGAATGAGAACGCGTGGTTGTGCATCTGGACTAGGTTTTATATAAAAAGTACGTGGGGGGGGGTAAAATCATTATGCTGAATAAGAAGGGGCCATGCTAAAGCAACAAATCTAGTCATCGTGAATAGAACTCAACATATAACAGTATTTCCAGTTTGAAAAAATCTGAGCTACATGATTCCCCATGCTACCCGTGTCTCTGATAAGGTCTAAAAATGAAGTCCTGAAAAAATTGTAGTTCAAAACGATCATTAAGTGCTTCTAAAAAGTAAAAATCATTGAGCAACCATTCCCGTTTTCCTCCATAGGCTTCTGTGCAGCAGAATTTTCTATCAGCTGATAATAAATTCATGTGCCGATTTTGATCTGTACATATTTTACTAGTGACAGCAGAACTATGTAAAGTTTTGTGTTCTAGGGTGTTTATTTGTCCATTCAAACACTGCCAGCTATGTCAGATAGCAAAGTTTGGCAATTTTTTAAATAAGGCTTCCACAATGTTATGGTGTTTTGAACTGCATCATTTCCTTTCAAATTTATTTTCTTGGCTTTCTGTTAGAAATTATTTTACGTTGACAGTTGAGAGTGATGAAAAATTGTCATTTTGGGCAGATTTATGATGGCAAAGGCTTGCCTTGCCAGACATTGGTCACCGTTTCTTAAAGGTTCAAAATTCTGAATGATCCACCCAAATGTGGTTACCACTTTTGAGAATACACTTCAAGTAGTTATAGTCTTAACTTGGCAGAGAAATTGGAAAGAATACCATGCAGAAACGCATGAAAATGGCGTAGGAAGATGACCCCTGTCTGGAAAGGCAATTCTCTAAAATCAAAGATCTTCTAATGACAAGTTTCAGAAACCTCAACTGCCCATATAAAAACCTGAAAAGGCATCTATAAATTAACAATGTAGTTAATATCAGAAAAGGTTTAACTAAATGCAACATTTTGTTACATTGCTGAAGCAAGCTTATGAACTTGTCAGCCTCCCCTCGCAGACCCACACTGCAAAAACCGGGATGCTAAATTCAACACTAAGAGTGTTGCACAATATGCATACCGGAGAAGTGTTGTGTTTGAAATAATTCGTTTGATGTTAAAATAGCACCCGCGGTGTTAAAATTTCACACCACGTCTGGTATCTATATTGTGCAACACCCCCGGTGGGGGGGGGGGGGCACTCGACTTACAAAGTGATACCTACGTGCCGCACCGAAATCGAAAATCGGGGGCTCTGGAACGGGCTTGAGCGAAAAATGGGGGTCCTTGGGACTGGAGCTAAGGCTTCAGAAAACCTCAAAATGCTATGCTCTGGAACTGCACCGCGGCGAAGATCGGGCGCGTTGGCGCGCCGTGCTGAAATGGTAATGCTCTGGCTCGGCCGCACCGCGAAGCGGCGCGGCCGAGCGAAAAATCAGAAGCGGAACGGCAAATTTGGGGGTCTCTGGAACTGGAAAAATCTAAATTTTTCTGTGACTTCTGAAATTGAGATGCTCTGGAACGGAAATTTGGGCTGAAAATGGGGGTCTCAACCTTGGCACATACGTATTACACAATTATACTAAGCCCCCCCCCCCCGGGGGGCAACACCATGGATGTTAACAACCCAGTTTTGGATGCACCAACACCATCCTTCGAATTTCAAAATGCATTGGAAATGCAAAGCCTGTCGTAAATTAGTGAAACGAAATAAACTTCCGATTATTTTTTAAACACGATTCCACGCAAGGGTGGAGAAATATTAATTTTTTTTCTTTTTACTCCTGTGTGTGTATGTGTTCATTCATTGCATTCTCGGTGTATGTACGCACATATAACCTGCACTTTTAATTTTCGGATGCTTAACTTAATACGTGAGCGTAGCACGATCACTTTGTCGACTCGCTTTTTTTTTAATCTTTTTAAAATATTTTTCTTTTTTTCCTTTTTTTTTTGGCTGCATCATACCATGGACCCTACTATTATTAATGTACATTACATGCGCACGATTCTTTTAGGCACAATGCATTGTGTCTGTGAGGTTGTGAAGCTTTTAGACCAGAACAAAAAATTGCAAATGCTTTAAGCTTATCAGTTAAAGCGTCGTTTACATGAATAAATACTCAAACAAACGTTGTAATACCATACATCGATAATATATTTGGTCCCGCCCAACTTTTCGTTCACTGGTTTAGCGATAAGAATGACACAAACAATTATGTTATAAGTAATTGATCATTCTCGTGTGTTGTTTGTTTCACACGGACATGGTCAGAATAGTTAATTGTGGAGAATTGTGATTATTTTCAACTTACTCGTTTCCATCCCGCAGGGTCCACTCGTACGGACGTTGTCCAAAAAGTCCAGGGCAAATCGGCGAGCAGGAGGGAACGTCAGACGTACATGAGCGGTGCACACTCCCGCCAGACAAGCGACAAGAATCATCCGTATTCCGAACATTTTGACGACAAGATGTTCCTGCAAACTAGACAATACGTTATCCACTTCGTAGTTTCAGCGCAGACGACAGTTTTACTGATTGTTATGAAAAACCACCCGCCTTCCAAGATCGTCTGCCAAGACGAGTTGATTAAGACTCTTGCGAGGTACCAGTATGTACGTACCTGTGTCAACCGGTGTTTTGCTCGGTATTCCGATACAATGGGGAACCATTCATGCAATTCAATGCCTGAAGTAGGTTTGTAATCAATACCCGGGGAAAGTATTCTTTTCAGCAAATTGTTTTCTCGAAATGGGTGAGTTCCGTTCCGTGAGTAGGACACGTTCACTGACGGCGCGCCACTTCGAACGAGCCACACATCCCTAATGACTCGGCGACACTGGACGAGAGCAGCCGACTTCATTCTTTCGCGGATCTACCAATGACAGCAGACTTTGCGGGGGTCGTGACGTCATTGACGGAATAATTATACCACCTGGATACGGGCACCATTGTTTGCAGACTATAGAAAGATTTCTGGGAGGAGAGATGAAATGAGAATATGGCTATAGATTAGATGGGTATGATCGCCGCATCTCATGCGAAGCGACGTAATACATGTATGATTGTTGATACCATCTTGATTATATTCCAATGTTAGGTGTCAATCTGCAGTCAGCTCAACTATAATTAATGTAATACAATAAACCAAGAAACTGAAGCGTTTTTTCCTGTATTTGTGTGTATGTGTGTGTGTGTGTGTTTGTATGTGTGTGTGTGTGTATGTATGGATGGATGTGTGTGTGTGTGAGTGTGTGTGTGTGTGTGTGTGTGTGTGTGTGTGTGTGTGTGTGTGTGTGTGTGTGTCGTGTGTGTGTGTGTGTGTGTGTGTGTGTGTGTGTGTGTGTGTGTGTGTGTGTGTGTGTGTGTGTGTGTGTGTCATTTACTTACATAAATTACCACGTTATTATCGTGGTTCTAGTACACGTTGATTTGACTCGCCAATATTTTAATTATTAAATCGTTGTATCTGTATAGTGCTGATCTTGAAGATTTCAATGCATATCAGCTATAGACATCTTTCTGTAGATGTACTTATAAAGCTAGAATTAGTGTTAAATTCTCTTAGTTGGCTTGAACACAGCAATGACGTAACGACAAAAAGGATGTCTATTGTCAGACTGTCATTATCTTGTTATATACGACAATTAATTACTTCTTAATTAGTCATAGCCATATACAATCATGTATGCAAAAGATGGAAGTACATGTATGTTCATACTAGCGCAGAGTATGAAATAACATTGTATATGGTAGTGCTGTGTATCATAAACGCAGTTTCAACCATGACTTTGTGTTTGAACAGTGTCTGTCCTTTATTTCCGTTTTAGATGGCTGTATACATAATGATATTTTTCCAAGGCTATTACGCAACCTTGAATCAAGAATTGGATCGACTACAATTAATTCTGCAAAGCCCTGACGGAGATGGCACTCGACCCGACAACTGCGTATATATGCTGACTATTATATATAATATACAATTTTGATAATATTATTTTCAGCTTGCACGGACAATGAAATATGCTGAATTACTAATGTAAAATGCACGTGATAGGGAGCAAAGCGACCTTGCGGGAGCATTTGTAATTTTCAGAATTAAATTTGAACGATCTTAAACATTTTAACGACATTTGAGGAGTGGTTCTCAATACTATATAGCAATTTTATTAATGATTTATTGATATGAAAATTGTCATTTCGTTCTTGAAAAGTGGTGAGGGAGGAAACAATTGTATAGGCCATCCTCCTACCCGAAAAGTGTTGGGAGATACATAAATTGGGATTCACACCAATACCAATACTTAGTACTCGTGTAAGAGCGAAGAACCTATGACCTCCTTTAAATGTTTTTTTTAATTGTCTGTTACTTAAAGGTAAATGACATGATTGGGGGTAGTCCTCAACTTGGGCTGAAACTACTCTAGAATCAAATAAACTATGCAAGGATTCTCCTGTCAAAATCTTGTAGTCAAACGTTGACTCATTCTAAAATAACCAATGTCAATATCCCTTGTGGCTGGCAAACCTGCTGTGTGGCTCTCTATGGGTCCTATTTTTATCGTGCCCCGATAGAATTAATGTTCATGCTTGATTCTCCTTTAGTAAACAAATAAGTGACAAATCCTTCCAGCTGGGAGATCCACTACAGCTGGTGTAAAGTTGGTATATATTCAACTCATTTGGTTCTTGAGGCATTTTCAAGCGTTAAAAAAAAAATCAATTTTTACTTTATCTGTATCATTTTGCAGACATCTTTTGCAGAGAAGATGTATAGTTGGGTTCATTCTGATGGACCAAATTCTTGTAGGTCCATTGGGTGATATGACTATGACCGTCAGCGGTCTTTCTCATATATATTCCGCCAGGCATATACACATCAACAAAATATGATAATGTTTAGGAGGTTTATCTTGATCGGTTAATTTATGTCTCTTATTTCAACAGGATGACCATTTCGGTACAGCAGTACTGTTCCTGCAAGCAGCCCTGGATAAATACACAGAAATATATATACATGTATGGCAAATATACAATTTTTTGTAAGCATAAAAACAAAATGCAGAATGAAACACAATGTTTTACCACAATAACCAAAAAATAAGAGAAACCAAAAAATTGTGTTTTGAAACAAAATTATGTAATCAATAGATTCGATTATAAAAAAAAACACACAATGTGAATCACGCTGCTCCAATTTTATGGAACAACCTTCCAGGTTCTCGTAGATGCACTAATAAATCATTTGAAAGGTAAACAGCATGATTGGAAGTAGTCTTCAACATAAAGTAAAAGTATTCTAAAATCAAATAGGCCCTAAACTATGCTGGTGCAAGGATTCTGGTGTGTAAGTTTTGTGGTCGAATGTTGACTCACTTCAAACGAGCAACCGTCAGCATCCCCAATGGCAGACAAATTTGTTGTGAGCTTTCTATGGGATTAATTTTTATCGGGGCACAAGAGTTATTCAATACTGGTGTGTTCATGATTTTTTTTATTCTTTAGTAAACAAAATGATTCAAGACAAATCCTTCCAGCCAAGATTTATACTCCAGGTATGTTATACATTGGTAGGCTATAAATCCGAACTCATTTGCTTCTTGAGGCATGTTCAAGTATTCCCAATCATGTCATATACTCAGAAAAGTCTGCGTTGAAAACACACCTATTTAAAACCACTTGATATCTTGAACCCTATACAGTGCCTCTCTAATCCCCCTTTCCCTATTTTCTCAGCGCACAGCGACATGCCCAGCAAATGTCTTTTTAAGCGTTTTATCAAAATGATTTATCAATATCATTATTATGAATTTATCGCAGATCCCTGAATTTGAATGTCCAAAACCACTGCCTCTGACGGCGATGAAAGTGTAAAACATTTTATTGCTCCTGCTGCTTTCAATTTGACCATACTTGTAACAAACCCGTTGGAGACTAAGTACGAGTTAACTCGTGTTGAAATCTATGGAAAATGCGTGTTATAGTGAAATGAAATCATCTCCAACGGGTTAAAAACATGAAACTGAAAAGCCCTTCACAGAAATAACACCATGAAAGCAAAAGTCATGTGGGAAGTCATGCTATTGATTCAAGTTTAAACTTGAATGATCATGCCGGTAAAGTGAATGCCAAACGTGTGAAAATGGTTTGGTAAAACCAACACTGAGTAAACCTCGCTTTTGATGGTGACTTAAGACAGTGGGCGGACCACCACCGCTGGGGAGCGTCAGGGATAAGGTGTGGGTGTGAGAATTTCCTTTAAGCCTAACTTCTTATGGTAACCCAGTCGAGTTCAATTAATTCCTCTCCCAGTGTGTTCAATTTTGTAACTTCCAAAACAGAATGATCAAGTACACAAAGTCACAGTTGGAGAAGGGGAAATACCCTAAAATGTCTTATCATTTCTCTGCATGTGTGATTCTGTTCATAGACCAGTTCGTGACCGTTTAAGCGGATTTTTACTCTTCAAATAATAGAAACCCGTAAACAACAAACGTCATAACGAATTCCTTCAAGATCTAAGATAACTTCAGTGT
>JZLH01S0032860.1:21346-34336 GCA_001188425.1 Eucidaris tribuloides
GGATACTGTTCCATGCCCCCACTGCACCAATGAGTGCTTAGTACGTGATCTGAGTCAGAGTAATTTCTTTGTTACAGCAAACCTGCGGGCTCAAATTAAAGCTTTGTTTGAGAGGAAGGATATTTCACCTCATCTTTCCTACAGACAGACCAGGCAAAAAGTGAATCAAAACAACATTGAAGATATATACGATGGCAACATTTACAAAGAAATGATGGAGCCTGGTGAACCCTTGCATAATCCCAACAATTTCTCCTATCACTTTATTCTGATGGTATGCCGGTTTTTCAGTCTTCGAAGTATTCTTTGTGGCCCATATATATCATGATAAATGAACTTCCACCAAGACTAATACACCTATCAATTGTAAGACGCACCCCTCGACCCCCGGGAATGGTGCATCACTTGTCAAACGTGAGTCGGATTTTCATATACCATGATGCACCTGTGTGTCTCGACTATGACGGACCATTTTCTTACGATGACTGTGACTAGGCCTATTAAAACGCAAACTGACGCACCCCATTTACCACACTGTGACGGACCAATTGCTTCCATGACGGTACCCTGCATCATTATTTTATTGACCCACCCATGACGCACCATTCCCGGGGGTCGAGGGGTGCGTCTTACAATTGATAGGTGTATAAGACACATAAACTTGATTCTAGCTGGAGTATGGTTTGGGAAACATGAGCCCAAAATGGACTTGTTTCTTGACAAATTTACCATAGAGGCAAACAAGTTAGCAGAGGAAGGTGTTGATTGGAAACATGATGACATCATGAAACACAGTAGGCGCTATGCAATGTGTTGCTGTGCAGATGCCCCAGCTTGAGCTTCAATGCAAAACAGGATTAGATTTAATGGGTATAGTGGCTGTGGGCTCTGCTACCATCGGGGGAAAAATGTGGACAGAGTTGTTAAGTACCCAATTGATGTGTGTGAATATACAGATAGAAATGATGAAGAGATGGTACAGGACATGACTTTGGCACTTGAAGAGGGTAGAAGTGTTCGGGGTGTTAAAGGACCAAGTCCTCTGTCTTGTTTTCGAATATGTGTGGGGTTTAATTCCAGCAGACTTCATGCACTGCATTTTATTGGGAGTAGTAAGGCAACTATCTGACCTTTAGTTTTCATCTCCTGCCGTAAATAAGTTCTACATTGGTTCACAACGTATTTATTTCTGTTATAGATGAGAGATTAAAATCAATCCAACCCCCGAGTGTCGTCGCTAGATTGCCATGTCCTATTTCTGAACGAAAATACTGGAAGGCACCAGAGAGTGACGTGTTCCAGCTGGGAAGACAGTATTTCCACTTCTCTGATGAGACCAAAGTACCAGAGGAAGGAAATCTATACCCACCTCGTTCCCGAGTGTGCAATCCTCAATGACGGCACCTCGAGAGACAGCGACATGTTCCACCTGGGAAAACTCCCGAGGAATATTGGACTAACTGCTGACAACACAGAGCTTGTTGATTTAATATAGATTTTGACTACAAGTGATCAAAATGTGACAATCTGTATGGTCATCCCAACTGTGCTTGATCTGAACATCCATCTAAGGAACATGGTGGACAGGGTGAGATGCTGTAAACAGCTTGTCAATACACTTTTGGAGAGTCTTTGTAAGTGTTGCCATGGCATTTTCGCCAACTGTCTCATGGCCGAACCAGTACCGGGAGCCCACGATTTACCGTTCAGTGAACGGATCTTTCTGATAGCACCAATCTTGGACCCACAGTTTATGCTCCACTGGGTGGATACAGATGTCCACGCTGACAGGGGATTAGCTGCAAGAAATGAACTGAAGGACATACTAAAAGGCATGTACATTGTATTTACAGTATACATCCTGATCATGGAAGAAGTAATATCTTTGTTTTTAGGGATCATCAAATTTTCTTTCACTTATTACCAAAAACATCTATTAGCCGAGTCGGTCTAAATTTATTCATACTAAATGAGGTAATTGTAGTGACCAGATAGAATTAATTGATTTAAACTGACGTTTTAGTGGACTGCTAAGTGGACAGATTTTGCTAAAACTTGTGTGCATAAATTGTATTTTTTGTTTATATCCACACAAACAGGTACGCCGATCATGCAAGGAGACCTGGCTGATGATAAAAGTGGAGTGGAAGGCATTCAATGAGAAGACGATGAGAAGGCTTTCATTGCGGCCATCTCGGCAATGGGGTGGATCAATTCCAAATACAAGATGCTCTGGTCACATCCCGCATTTTTATGGAACATTTTTATCCTTCGGTGATATATCCGGAAAAAGTTTCCTAGCGCATTGACTACAATCTTTTTTATTTGGCGATAATGTGAAAACAGCTGACAAGTTGGCATAAGGTTTGGCAATAGCTGGATCTTTTGATCCCACAATTCTAGTCAGTTTATGTTCTCGCAAACAGTTGTCTCCGACAAAGCATGATCAAATTAAGGGGAGCTTGGGTTCGTGCCAGTAATGCGCCCAAGAAACCAATAAAATGGGCAAAAGGCTTTCGCCTTTGTGCGAATCGGACACGGGCTACACAGTAAAGTAGAGAAAAATTTACAACTGGCAATGAAGAGAAATCTTTGTCCGAATGGTTAGTGTTTCGGCCACACGGATCCATCGACAAGCCACCTGGCGTTGAACATTTGTATGCGAGTGCATGGACAGTTGTTCTCTGCATTGGTCAGAGGGAAATCCTTGAACAAAGATATACTGTATATGCTGAATATTTCGGCGGTGGTTTTAAATTTTCAGCGAATTTCCGACTTACTGAACGCGAAAATTTCACTCTTGATATTTCTGTACAAAGTGAAATGTAAATACAATAAAATCGCGAATATACACTTGCGAATTCCGCCGTTTTGAAGCAAAATCGCGAAAATATATGGACAGCGAAACTATATGGCGTATACAGTAACATTAAATGTGACAATTTTTATACTTCACCTGCCCTCGTTTAGATAGGCTATCAGAGATTGGAGCATGTGGACATGCAAGCCCACATCAAAAGGTTGGCCAGAGGATATGCAACCCCAAAAATCTATAAAATGAAAAAGGGGGATCGAGCAAAGTATTCACTAAAAATGGACAATGGTGTTTCTGTTTGACAAAAAACAGGTAACAGTGCTGTCCACAATTCACGATAAGCAGTGAGTCAGAAAAAAGGCTCAATACACTGACATGACCCACATGGTTACCGAGTGTTGTAAACCCACAATATAGGTGGCGCAAGAATACATTAACAAGAATAGTGGAGGAGTTGACAAAGTGGGATCGGGAGTATCAATATATGCCCGAACATCATTCATTCAGTCAAGTGGCTGGAGAGGTCAAGATCATCCCAATCCAGGGAAAGATTAGCCCATTTACCCCCCCTCTTTGTCCTAACTGAAGATAAATCAAAACGTGCGGAACCTGACTGTGTGTGAAAGAAGGTAGAAAGGAGTGAGTGAAGGGTACATGAGGAATTCCCAAGTAAAGAAGAAAAGGAGACAGAATTAGGAGAAGGCAGATAATCGGCCAGACTGTACTCACTGGATGCAGCGAGGAAAGGTGGAGAGGAAAAGGAAGGGAAGAAAGGAGGCAGTAGAAGAGAAAGGACAAGGATTCAGGAAGGGAAGACAAAGACTAGAAAGAAGACTGATATACAATCAGGAAAGAAGGGAAAAGGAAGGATTGAGAGGAATCTTGGGCATTATTGAATCCAAGCTCGGAGCAGAACGACTGATGGGGGCAAATGAGGATGAATGGGGTGGAGGGGGGCAACTAAGCTCAAGTAACGCGTCACGTGATTCTGCAGAAAGATGACATTCAGAGATAAGGGAGATTTATTGGGTTGAAGAAACCATGGTGGGCCAATGACAAATGACACAAATCAACATCATGTCAAATATTTATGTTAGGGACATATGTAATTGATGCCATTGCTGACACAGTGTATGACAAGAGGGTGAATCAGTGCAGAATGAAAGTAACAAAAGAGAATCCTGCAATAAAATCATTCACTGGTCAGTGATTATTAAGGGGGATAGTGGTAGAGAATGAACCCCCCCCCCTTGCAGGGGAAAATGCAGTTAATCATTAAAATTCGACAGAGTCTGAATGAAACAATGATTAATAAATTAATGATAAATTGTACTTTATAACTCGAGAATGTTCAATTTGGATGAAAATGGATAATCAATAAAATTACAGACAAAAGAGTGTGACAGGCGCAACAAACAGTATCAACATCACGGCAACTTGATGAATGATTGCAATGTTCAGATGTAAGAATATTCACTTTGCTAAAGTGGATAAAAGAAGAAAATACACGGATAAGAAAGTTGATCATTGGCAGACGACCAGATGCCCAGCATGACACACACCGCCTCAAACTGAGGATGAAGTGAGAGGTCGTGAAACACAGGACATTATTTCATTGGCTGCCTGTGTGGGGCCTGGTGGTCTCAAACATTTAGGTACTACCATGTAAGTTCTGTGCCAACTGGCATGTTCCGTCAGGCGAAAAAGGTGACGCATACTCACAAACAGTCAAGGACAACAAAACCAACCAATGATTGGAACGTACATGGAACTACACCTCGACTACAAGGCAAGAAAGGCGCTTTAGCGGCAGATACGGAGGCAGTCCATACTGATGCAGCACGCGGAAGCAACCAACCTTGTGTTCATCCTGTTTTGAGGCGACCAAAATCAGGCCAAGAACTGCAAACACAAAGAATGACGGAACTAGCATGGGACTGACACCGTCGACGCTAAGGCAAGAAGTGATTACGAAGATAAGACGCAGGTCCATCTGCTCTGGCACCGGAAACGGCGGCAGACCTTGTGTTCATCTGGTTTAAGAGCGCAACAAACTCACGCAGTACAAGACAGTACCCCAAAAATAGGAGGAACTTACCTGGGACTGACACCTCGAGCCCTACGAGGCAAGAAGTGAGCTACGAAATATGGACAGAGGTCCATCGTGCTCTGGCACCAGACGTGCCAGACCTTAGTGTTCATCTGTTTAAAGACAAACCAAACTCACCAGTCCAAGAACAGCAGACCAAGAATGACAGAACTTACAGGGACTAACACATCTGATTAATGAGACATAGAAGCGACTTACAAAGATATGTCAGCGTCCGTCTGCTTGCACCGGAAAGTGGCCAGACCATGCGTTCTATCTGGAATTAAGCGACAAACCACCAGTCCAAGGCAGTCATACCATACGATGACGCCTTACATGGGACTTACACCTCGATCCTATATAGTTCAAGAAGTTCTGCTTAGAAGGTACTGTACTGTCTAGGTCCATCTGCAGGTCTGCATCGAATGTTGGATTTCGTACCTTGTTGATTCATTCTTGATTATTGGTCTAATCAAACTTCTAACTAGTCAAGTACAGCAAATCTTCATTTATTATATATTGAAGTCTTTAATTTTGGACTTTTATATAGTATCATCTATATTCTTTACTCGAGGTTCTTATAGATTTATTGTTACTATCTGATAGATTATTGTGTATGTCTAGGTCATTTTTTTTTCTTGCTGTCGGCTATTCCAGATATGTGGCCTGATCCTGTGTTTCTATTTTTATTTTTTTTTTTCTGTTTAAGTTGGGAGCAAACTCTCAGTCCAAGGACAGCAGACCAAGAATGAGCGGATACTTACTATGGGACTGACACCTCGACCTAACGAGGCAAGAAGTGACTTAACGAAGATATATAGACGCAGGTCCGTCCTGCTGTGGCACTCGGAAGTGCCAGACCTTGTGGTTCATCTGGTTTAAGGTGAACAAACTCAAATCAGTCCAAGGACAGCAAACTCAACTAATGACGGAACAGTGCATGGACCTAAACCAACCTACGTCAAAAAGACTTTACCTAAGATACGGGATGCAGGTCCATTGCTCTGGCATCAGAAGAGCCAGCACTTCGTGTCCATCTGCGTTTAAGGGGAACAAACTCACCATCCAAAGAACAGCAAGAGACCAGAAAATGATGGCAACTTACAATGGGACTAACACATGCGACTCTAACGAGACAAAGACGCGACTTACGAACACATGGACGCAGGTCCTACCTGCTGCGGCATCTTGAAGTGGGCTGGGTCGCAAAATCGGTATGAAACTAACTTACAACGCTTCTGGAGCAAGCTTTTAATGGACGCAATGATGTCCCTTGGAGTTATGCTTGGAAAATCTTCCATTTTGCAAACTAAACCCAATCAACATCCTCCACAAGAAGGCACAATAGGAGCAATGCTTGGTACGAGAGTATGCACCAATTATTGGAACTAAATTTCTAGAGTTTGAAAGGAAATTGGCTTTGAGAGAATAAAGAGTCCATTTAACATAATGTGACTTAAATTTGGATTATTTCATGCAAGAGTATTGAATAAAATTTAGTGAATGTTTGTAAACTGTAATGAGTACATGTACATGTAGCTGTGACAGTATGAAAAAGAATAGTTGCACAATGGAACAACACGATGGTACACAAAGGCAGACAGGACGCTGAGCAGACTTCGAAGAAATTCTACATCTGAAACATCCATGTACCACACCTAGGAGAAAATCCTTCCTGAAAGGCTTAAAATAAGTGAGAGTGAACTATAAGTACTGTAAAGAAGAGAAGACATAAGCAACAATGAAGACTTGAAGAAAGTGATAAGAGGTTGGTCCAAGTACAATTGTGGAGAAAAGTGTACATCACACAGAAAGTTGAAGCATTCACACTTGAAAGCCAAGATCTAAAGAAACGGCCTAGCAGCTGTTGAAACAGAGTATGAACCCTAATCCTACCGGGGGGGGGGGGGGGGGGGGGCAAATAATGGCCCCCCCCTCGACAATCGGCGATAGACGCCGTCGTGCAATATTTTTTTTACTGGCTTTTACTTTCAAGTCTCGCGCTTACATTTAAGCCATTTTCGAAAATCGGAGCGTACCGTACGACCTTGCGCGACTTTTCGTACATGCATGCCAACTCCAAAATGTGCTCAAAACGTGATTTGTGTACAAATATCAATGCAAATTGTTCTTTTCAGCCAAAAATGCATAAATGTATTTTATTATTTTATTTTACTGGCTGAATGGGATTAAGTTATGCTGTTTTATGAATCGCAAAGTGTCCCGGAAAATTTTATTGAAAAAAATAATAATAAACAAAAGATTCGAAAAAACAAGGAAATACATAAGAAATTCACAAAACAATAAAATAATAGGAATTAATTCCTAATTCGACAAATTTTTTTGTGGATAATTGTTTAGAAATGTCAAATGAATATTTTCACCCAAATTAGCATTCTAACTAGCTATTGTAAGCGAGATATAGCGAAAACAATAATTTCATACACTTATTGCATAATTAATTACTTACAAAATAGGTAAAATCAATTTTTTGAAAATGGGGTGTGACAAGACAGGCTTGTAGTTTACACCGGCTCTACTACCGCGTGGGAAATTTTTCCGCGCCGATCGCGGCGATCTGCGGGCCGAATCCTCAGGGGGGCCATGAATGCCCCCCCCGTAATAAAGTAGACAGAATAGCCCGGTAGCTTTAGGGTAAAAAGTTCTCCAAACAATGCAATGCATTCAGCTCCTGTCAGATGATTGGAAGCAAGAAACAGTAATGAACACAAAAAGCTGACAACTGGCAAAGCTTAAAAAGCAAGTACCACTCAGGAGTTGGTGTCAAATGATCCAACATGCTCCTAAGGGTAACCTATAGGAATACAGCCATCTGGGGGGTTTGCTGAATGAATTTTGGGAGGAAAATGTCCGCGTTTACGTCAATACGAAGGCAAACGGGATAGGTCACCTCTATCGATTTCGGCTGGGTTTTTACAGAGGCGAAACCGCAGTATTTCTATTCTCGTGATGAAACCAAAGAGAAGATACGCAGAGGAAGGAACGCACCTCGAGAGTGAGTGACAAGTTCCCCTGGGAAGCACAGTATTTCCACTTCTCTGAGAGACCAAAAGAGAAGTACCGAGGAAGAAATCTACAATCACCCATCTCCCGCCCGAGCGTGCAGTTCCTCCGACGCACTCAAGAGAGAGCGACTGTTCCAGCTGGGAAGACAGTATTTCACTTCTCGGGATGAGTCAAAGAGAAGTACAGAGGAAGGAATATCTTCACACCACCTCACATCCGAGTGTGCGATCCTGATGACGGAACCTCGGAGTAAGCGGACAGTGTTCCGCTTGGAAGACAGTATTTTCCACTATCTCTGACGAGATCTAAAGAAGAAGTACCAGAGGAAGGAAATCTACACCTTCCTCGCGCTCCCGGAGTGTGCTATCCTCCATCGGCACCTCAAGAGTAAGCGACGTGTCCGTCAGCTGGGAAGACCCAGAGGACGATTGGAACTAACCTGCTGACAATCACACGAGCTTGTTGATTATATAGATTTGACTACCAAGTGATCAAAATGTGACAGTCTGTATGGTCATCCCAACTGTGTCTTGATCTGCAACCATACATCATGTAACATGGAGACAGGCAAGATGCTGCAAACAAGCTTTTCAAAAATACAACTCTGGAAAGTACAGTAAGCATGTTCCATGGCATTTTCGGCCAACTTGTCTCAGGCCGAACCATACCGGGACCCACAATTTACCATTCATGAACGGATTTCTGATAGCACAATCTTGACCGACAGTTTATGCTCGCACTGGGATTGCGATGTTCCATACTTACAGGATTAGCTGCAAGAAATGAACTGAAGCGACACACTAAAAGCATTATTTATACACCTGAATATTATGACTATAGAAGATAATTACTAAATTAGTGGGCTTATTTATTTTGAATTCGATTGAAGTTAGCAATTTAAAATGTTATTATGGATATGTAAATAAAACTAATTTCAACATTACTGCTTAACTGATACACATTTCCCATATGTTAACAATTTTTGAAAACATGGTTTTTAACTCTAGCTTTTTCCTCGCAAGAATGACTGGTTCACATCTAATGACTTTACCGTGTAATATTCTGTATGGCCGTACATATAACAAGACATGGTATGAAAGCAGTATAACATAGTGATGATGCAATCTGTGACGAGAACACGGTAAAGTGAATTCAGATAAGGACTACAGATATGCAGAAACTTACCAGAATCAATTCACTCAGATGAAGAATCCTAATAAATTGATTTTAGGAGTCATTAATGAGCCTTATTTGAGGGTTGTATCCCAAAGCAGAGGCACTGTTGATGGTACATCATTTGTCATGAGACATCTGCTTGTCTGCAGTGCAGTATCCTCATCTTAAAACCTACACAAACAATAAGTTCCCCCCTTTTGAAAATTCATAACTTTTAAACGAAATGTTTGGAGCAGAATAATTTGGCAGAATGTTTCTGCATCATTGACAACTTTCTTGGGAAAATGTGAATGATCCGTCAAGTCAATCGCATGATAGGTCACCGTAATAAAGGCAAAAGATCACTTTCAAAAGCACAAGGTTCATTTTGAGGGATTTATGTTGCGGATTGACAAATTCTTTTCTTGAATGTTAAGTGCTATTATTTAATCAGCTATCGTTTTGACCCGTAAACTAATTCTTTGGCAACTTTTCGCATTATTTATGGCGTTCAGATGAGCTCTCAATTTAGACAATTTCTACCATGCCTCATTTTGAAATTGAAAATCCATTTAATTATATTGAAAAATTGAAAATCCGATATTTTTCAAGCAAAGTGTATCCTTTAGCACGTTGTAGGAATAAGAGGTTCGTAACCATTTCAGGTTCAGTGAGCCACTTTATAAATAACAAAAAAATACCATACCAGTCACAGGAGATACTCCTGTAACTTTTGAAGACAGACCAGTTTTGTCCTTTAATCATGCCTGACTTGACAAATAATCTATTTTCACACAGAGTTAGTAAAAGTGTGATTGATTAGTGTGGAATATGCTCCTCGCGAATATTTTCCTAAAACTATTTTATAAAAATTTATGGTATTTTTGAAGAGAGGGGAACTTACTTTTGTGTTAGTTTTATTTCAACTTTAAACACTCTAGTGGTGTGTAATGTTTTCTAATCAACACAGAGCATGAAACAAGAATATTTGCAATAATATCATATGCAACAGCTACATATTACTTTTACTGTTTGTTTGCTACGCTATGTTAGTTCATCATCAAAACTTATCAGAGATATCTGCATGGCCGCTGGGAAGTCGGGGTCTGAAGCACCCGCCCTTAGAAATTTTCAGGGGGGGGGGTGGTGGTGCGCACCCCGGCTGCAAAAGACTGTATTGTAGTTTTCATTAAAAATTTGCCGCAGAAGCGACTTTGAGCTGGTTGATTTGGCCGCGAATTTGGCCGTGAAGAATTTTTTTGGCCGGCGAATATTTCGCGAGGCACACCCCCCCCCCCATAGCGAGTTTGAGCTGTTGATTTGGCCGGAATTTGTGCCGGAAATGTTTTTGTGCCCGCGAGTAATTTCCAAGGACACCCCCCCCTCCAACTGAGCGGTTTGAGCTGTGATTGGCCGGCGAGAATTTCTGCGGACACCGCCCACCCCCCCCCCCCCACACTGAGCGACTTTTGATGCGTTATTTGGCGAAAAAAACTTTCTGGGTGAAAAAATTTGGAAGACATGCTTTGTGCAGCCCGCCATTTTGAATTTATATCATAACCACAACAAACCGTAGTTACTATTTTTTTTATCTTTTTATTCGGGTCCGGTTCCGATTCGAACGTCCAACGATACATTTCTGACTACCTGCGGCCCTACCGCCGTCACGCTCACAATGTACGACTACTAGACTTACTTCCAAGATATTGTATCAGATATAGACTGCATGGTTGAGCCGTTGTTGGCCTATGTCAAATTCAGCAAATTAGTATCTCTGCACGGTCCCCGATGGAAAAAATTCGTTTCCCAGGGTCCTCGGGATACTGTTCCATGCCCCACTGCACCAATGAGTTGCTTAGTACGTGATCTGAGTCCAGAGTAATTTCCTTGTTGATCGAGCAGGAACCTGCGGCTCAAATTAAAGCTTTGTTAGAGATGATATTTCACCTCACTTTCTACAGACAGACCAGCGCAAAAATGAATCAAAACAACATTGAGGATATATACGATGGCACATTTACAAGAAATGATGGAGCTGGTAACCCTTGCATAATCCAACAATTCTGCACTATTCACTTTAATTCTGAATGGTAATGCCGTTTTTCAGTCTTCGAAGTATTCTCTTGTGGCCGCATATATATCAGATAAAAACCTTCCACCAGAACTAATACACCTATCATTTAAGACGCACCCCTCGACCCCGCGAAATGGTGGCCATCACTTGTCAAACAGCGAGTCGGATTTCCATAATACCAGCTACGGCACGCTGTGTGTCCGTACTATGACGGACGCATTTTCTTAGCGATGACTGGACTAAGGCCTATTTAAACGCAAACGAACGCACCACCATTTACCAGTGGTGAACGATCCAAATTGGTGTCCATACGGTACCGGCTGCACTCATTATTTAATGACCTCATACCCATACGCACCCATTCCCGGGTCGAGGGTGCTCTTAACAAATTGATCAGTGTGATAAGAACGGATAAACTTGATTCTAGCTGAGTATGGTTTGTGATGGAAACATGACCCTAAAGTAGGACTTGTTTCTTGACAAATTTACGCATAGAGGCAAACAAGTGTAGCAGAGGTTTGATTGGAACATATCAATCATGAAACACAGTAGCTCTATCAATGTGTTGCTGTGCAGAATCCTCGCAGCTCGCTTCAATGCAAAATCACGATTGATTTAATGGGTATAGTGCTGTGTGGCTCTGCTACCATCCGGGGGGGAAAAAAAATTGTGGACAAAGTTGTTAAGTACCCAATTGCATTGTGTGAATATACGATGAGACTGATGAAAGATGGTTACAGGACTGACTTTGCACTTGAAGAGGGTAGAAGTGTTCGGGTGTTTTAAGGAAGCCAAGCCTCTGTTGTTTTCGATATATGTGGTGTTAATTCCAGCAGATTTGCATGCACTGCAGTATTTTGGGAGAGTAAGGCAACTATCGACCCTTTAGTTTCATCTCCTGCCGTAAATACAGTTCTTATATTGGGTTTCACAACGATTTTTTCTGTTATTAAGATGAGAGATTAAAATCAATCAACCCCGGAGTATCGTCGCTAATTGCATGTCCTATTTCTGAACCGAAATACTGCGAAGCACCAAGAATGAGCGTTTTCCAGCTGGGAAGACAGTATTTCCAGCTTCTCCCTGAGAGACCAAAAGTACCAGAGAAGGATATCTATACCACCGTCGTCCCGTGAGGTCAATCTCATGACGCAGTCCTCGAGAAGCACGACATGTTCCACCTGGGAAAACTCTCGCGAGGAATTATTGACTAACTGCTGACAACGACAGAAGCTTGTTTGATTTAATATAGATTTTTGACTACAAGTGATCCAAATGTGACAATCTGTATGTCATCCAACTGGCTTGATCTGAACATCCATCTAAGGATACATGGTGGACAGGGTGAGATCGCAAAACAGTCTTGTCCATACACTTTTGGATGAGTCTTTGTAGCGTTGCCATGCATTTTCGCCAACTGTCTCATGCCGAACCAGTGCCGGGAGCCCACGATTATACCGTTCAGCTGAACGACTGTTCTGATAGCCACAATCTTGGACCCGGACAGTTTATGCTCCACTGGTGGATACCAGATGTCCATCCAGCTGACAGGGAATTAGCTGAAAATCAAGAATAACTGAAGGACATAACTAAAGGCTATAACATTGTATTTTACAGTATACATCCTGATCATGGAAACGTAATGATCTTGTTTTTAGGGATCATCGAATTTTCTTTACTTGATTACCTAAAACATCTAGGTTAGCCGAGTCGGTCTAAATTTATTCATATACAAATGAGCTAATTGTATGACCAGATAGATATTAATTGATTAAACTGACGTTTTAGTGACTGGCTAATGGACAGTATTTGCTAACTTGTGTATTCAAT
>JZLH01S0032860.1:37925-47949 GCA_001188425.1 Eucidaris tribuloides
GGGACAAGGTCATGGAAACGTACAAGTGAGAAATCTGCCCTCACATCTAAACAGATGTCCCCACTGTCGCTGACAGAAGCTCTCCTACAGACAACACCCAGTTTCATTCTTCCTCATCTCCATTTACTACCCGTGGTACATCTCAAGCATGGACAAGGTAATGGAAACGTAATTCAAAGTCAATTGTTGTTGAAATTTTGCTTCAACATGTTCTTTGGATACTTTTGTTAACCTTACTACATGAACAAAACACAACTGATGAGGAACAAGCTCTGCCACATGTTCAACTGATCTAACATAATGAAGAGGTTGTCCAATATGCAAGTGGATATGTTGCTCTGAAACCTCTACGGAGGAACAGTAGGGACGGCAGCATGCAAGAAAATAAGCATGCCAACACATGTAACGAAGAAAGTTCTGAAGAAGAAGAGCCCAACCAAACTCGAAGGACTAAATCAATGCGGGAAAACAAACTAGCGGGCAAGGAAACAAGAACAATCGAAATAGGATGGATCCATCATCCACTTGTATGCCACCTTCTGTCCTGAATGTAGTGAGAGGCAGTTTGACTTAAACAAACTTAGAAAGGAGAGGAGAGAACTGAAAAGAAAAAAACTAAGATACGTGCATAGTGAAACATTTGTCACATCGACTGTGACCAAAAATGACAATTCAGTAAGCAGCTTTACTGGCATTGCCCCCCAAAAGAAATTGTTGTACAATCACAAGTTTGTGGCCCTACAAGTAGCAAAAATGAGGTACTTGACAGGGGAAGAAATATCAAATTCACCACGCACTACACCAAAAGGTAAAAGTACCCCTCAAAAACTAGGCCCAACCAGAACCCAGACATCATTCCAGGAACTTGTCCTCGCTTTGAGGAAGGCGAGGTTAACTCTCACAATCTCACTTTTAGGGAGCTTGCTTCAAACATCAGCCAGAGATCCTGGGCAAGAAATGCTGTGTGCCAGTGGCAAAGTTGTACTAATGCTCATCGAAGGACTGGAGAATAAGGGGTATAATATCTTTTGTGGCAATTTTTATACTTCGCCAGCACTCTTCTGCGAATTGTAGAATAGGGGGTAGATACATGTGGGACATGCAAACCTATGTGCGCCAGACTTCCACCCAAAAATCAAATGGAAACGGGTGATCCCATCTGCTACTTCCAAAAAAAAAACCCCAAAACAACAGCGTAATTTTGTCTGTGTGGTATGACAAAATACAAGTCCTTGTCCTTTCGACCAAGCATGACTCTACAGAAACACAAAAAACGTTGAGATCAAGACATGATCCCACTGGAGAACGAGTCGTAACCACGCTGGTGATGGTGGCAGATTATAACACAAATATGGGAGGAGTAGACAAAGCGGACCAGTACTTCCAATATTACAAACATCCCCACAGGTCTGCGAAATGGTGGAAGAGAGTGTTTTTCCACATGCTGGACACATGCGTTACAAATGCATTTGTGGTATACAAGGCAGCGCATCCACTCTCTACCAAGGATACTGTCCAGTTTCGCTTGGACATCATCGATGGTCTGCTGAAAGATTGGCCACTAAAAACCAAAACGTAAAGACAGACGATCAAATCGCGAAAGGCCAGAACGGATGAATGACCACCTTCACATCCATGCTCGGGCAGAAGGACGACCAGACTGTGCCGTCTGCAGTGACAGGTCGCGTAAACGCAAGCAAACATCAACAAAATGTGAACAGTGCGATGTGGCTATGTGTGCCGTGCCCTGTTTTGGCACATACCACATCTGACCACCTCTGACATCTTTGCAAGAACTCATCCTCGCTTTGATGAAGCTGAGGTTAGCTCTGACAATCTCATTTCTGGGGAGCTTGTTTCAAGTGCACAGCTTCACAAGAGTTCAACACATAGATCAAATTTCTTGAAGAGTTCATGCCACTGATCTTTTGGCCAAATTTCAAAGCAGTGAGTAATGTTATTTCTAAATCAATTTTTAAAGCAAGACATTTTACCTATCTTTCACAGGAGGGGGTAACTTCAAAATAAAACCGATTATGGAGATGGTGTTAAGTGCAATGTGCACCCAAGCCAGGTTTGGAGTGAAGGGGCAAGAGTCAGAGACAGGGGCAGTACCTCAGGTTTGTTGAACTTGAAGCAGTGAGATGAAAAATTCCACGATCTCTTACAACCAAATACTGTATGAGAAATGCAGTTTTTATATGCTATTGGATTTCAGACCTTAACAAGTTCAGTGAAGGTGAAATCAATATCTTCCGGAGCTGTACAGGACTACTATATTAATTCCTATGTGCACGGATCTCATACTAAAAAAAATTGTCAACTTTACTACTGGTGGGGTTACCTCACATCTAAACAAACGTCCCCACTGTCGATGACAGAAACTCTCCTACAGACAACAGCCAGTCTCATTCTTCCGATCTCCAGTTACTACCCGTGGTACATCTCAAGCATGGACAAGGTCATGGAAACGTACAAGTGAGAAATCTGCCCTCACATCTAAACAGATGTCCCCACTGTCGCTGACAGAAGGCTCTCCTACAGACAACACCCAGTTTCATTCTTCCTCATCTCCATTTACTACCCGTGGTACATCTCAAACAGGGACAAGATCATGGAAACGTGCAAGTGAGAAATCTGCCAACCACCAGCTTAAAAGAACTCTGACATCATTGCAAGCGTTTCTCCAGGCGCAACAACTGCCGGCTAGTTGGCAAAAACAAACTAACAACTATAGTATGGGAAAAGAAAGACTTTGGAAAAGGAAACACTCTTGGGCAAAGGAACAATGCTCGGAACAAATGGAATCATTGTGCAAAGGTCTGACATTAAAGACCGAGCCTAATCTTCACACCAACTCATACCTCATGTTGAAAAGACAAAGAAGCGATGATTGTAGCCTCCATTACCCAATGCAGTCACATACTATGGTGGACAGAAGATGGGCCCTTCATCTTTCAGGCAACACTTGCAAATTGGAGAAGACCAGACTGAGCAAACTACGAGCAGGAATCTAGATTTGGCCTACATCATGAGTAGAAGAAATCACCGATCTTTTTCAATTCCAAGTTGGACTGGTTTCAATACCATCCTTTCCAGAGAGTATGATATATTCCACATATGTTGATGTAGAAAAAGGAAACTAATGCCACAAGGGAAAACAACTTTAAAACTTCCAGAATTCAGCCACCCAGAAAGGAAAAGTCACCCTTAGTCATGAAAGTTTAATGCATGCTTTGAAAAGCTTATCAGCAGAACAGAAAAAAAAGTGTTCTACAAGCTAAAAAAGAAAGCAATAGAGCAATGTATTTGTGTTAATTCTGCATGCAGGTCTGTCGGTTCGCTGCCCATACTAGGCTGTGATGTTCTACTTGTGGGCGACTCTATTATTCGAAATTGTATGTTGGACGAAGGCCATTTTTCTTCTGTAACACTTTGTTTTCCTGGAGCAAGTGTAAAGAGTCTACAGACATCTTTTCAAGATTTTTTGCGTCTGTTTTTGACAATTCAGTAAAATTTGTAATTATTCATGTTGGAACTAATTACTTAAAAAATAGCTTCCTGCGGAAGGACTCTAACAAATATGTTGACTTGTTCTATGATGTTAAAGAGCAGTTTTGTTCAGCACATGTTACACTTTCTGCTGTATTACCCAAATATAATGATCATGATCTCTTTGAGCATAGTTTGATATACAATAAAAATATCGAACAGTTGTCTAGGAAACTCGCAGACTGCAATGTTATGCAGAATTCTTTTTTTTTTTGGGGGGGGGGGTTAAATACTGCTGTGGATGACAGCTCAGTTCACCCCAAATTTACGTGCCCTGCATGTTACTGTCAAGTAATCTTAAGTAAATGTGCCCCTTCATGCGACAGTTTTGTAGGAAACTTTTCATACATCTCCAGTATATATACAACAAGGTTCACGGATTTATGGAGTATGGTTTGTAGACCTTTGTATCCTTGAGGAGCTATGATGCCACCCATCACCTTGAGCAGAGAAAGAGAGTGACTGCAGCCTCCATCAAACCCAAGACGAAACCTAATCAAGTTGAACCTGGAAGCGATGAAGTAGTAGAAGTATCTCAAGAAATTTTGCAGAAAGTAGGTTTCTGACTAAAATCAAGTTGCCTTAAGGATTAAAAGCAAAAGGCAATTAAAAAAACTCAGTTAGTGTGGAGTCCTGCATTACACAGACATATGTCTTTACCTTCTTGAAAATGACATTTTGTCATTGCAGGGAAGAAGACTATTAGGAGGACAAAGCATATTTGCAAGTTTGCGCATGAATAAGGAGATATTTTTTCACCCCATGGATTACAGCCCATACTGCTTCTTGAAACCAAAGTATATCCCATCCCAGAACATCCGAGGAGAGCCTTATGAAGCATGGATCATGTGTAAAAAAGATGATTGGGTCCTGGGTACAGAAAGGAGCAACTATGACTATGCAAGTCATTGGGTTGAAGAGGCCTCTAAAGTGGATACAATTCAGGACCCACAAACTGCACTAATACATCTTTCGTCTTTACAACTTAAAAGTAAACTATAGAAACAATTGCTTTAAATGTAACATACACCATTTAGATGTTGATTTCTTAAAATTATTTCTTAAAATGTAGTTTAACTTTTATCCATTGAGGGAAAAATATTTGTTTCCAGTTTTTTGAACAGGTGTAGCATCAAAGTCGCCAAAATTGGTGAAGCAGAGAGACCCGAGATTCTCAGCAAGTGAGCCTACAATGACTGACAATGATAAGAGGAAATGGCTGTCAGAAGTCATACAAACATCCATTCCTAATGCAGTGATGCTGGGGTACATATCATCTGAAAACTACAGTCCGGACACTATAACCCATACTTTACTAGCAGATGACATCAACACAATTTGTGCTATTACGGTGAAGACATCGCCCCATCATATGCTTCCCTTTCTCCAACTTGCAACCAACTACACAACAACTACAGATTTCCTCACAGCAGCTTCCCAAACCCAGCCAGGGGTCTGTTTCATCAAAGACTTATGAGAAGCTTTGTCTCTCCTAAGTTAGACTTAAAAGTAGGAGTGGGCTATACAGAGGTGAAAATGACTTTTTTTGTTATTTAATTAGGTCACAGTTTTTTTGTGTTCCATTTGTCCTATCTCAACATGAAATGACAATATTTTTGGTCTCCGGTCCAACAAAAAAGTGTGCAGGGCAAAAATCCAAAATGGCCGCCCGTTTTCCTGAAAAATCACATTTTTTTGCCATAACTTCATCATTTTAAGGTCTTTTTACATGCTTTTGGTGTCTTTACCTATGTTTTACGGGTCATACAATCTGTTTATGAATACAGAAAGAACCACAGATAAGTGGAGGTTGACTTAGTACCATTTTTGACCAAATTTGCCCCATTTTCCCTCCCGAAATTAGCATATTTGACTCGGGGTAGGCTGTAAATCGATAATGCTTCAAAACCAACATTGACATATTTCAGTGGAAGCAGCTCATTGTCCTGATCAATATGACACCATTTTAAAGAAAATCGGACGAAAAACATGAAATTGCTGGCCACAAACTTGATTTTGAAGGACATGGTGAAAAAATGCTGAGTCATCGTTGGACAAATTTGGGAAAAGACAGTACTTTTGACTTAAAAGGGCTAATTATACAATTCTGGTGTCTATTTTCATGTTTTTCAGCTTGATAAATCCATTGGCACTGTCAAACCTCCTTCGAGTATTCAAGTACTGAAAATGGGTGACAGTATCCAACGCTGTTGCACATTCAGACACTATGCATTGACCGTATTGTGCCAAATAACATTATCTTGGGATCTTAATGAGCAAGCCATTTCATGAAAGAAACTATCACATTCAGTCTCTCCTAAATTGAGACTTAAGAGAGATATTATGAGCAAACCATTTCATGAAAGAAGCTAAAAGTATCACATGAAGTCTCTCCTATCTTGTGATGTCATCACATAAACTTAGAAGTGGTCTGGAAGCACTCCTAATTATGTGACGACATGCAAGAGAACACAGCACACACAGAAAAATGACAGCACTGTTGCTGATGCATGCAAGAGCTTGAAGACAGAAGGAATCTACGTAGACAATGTGTGTTTCGTGATAGAAACAACCCGTGAGACTGCTGTGATGATGCAGAAATGTATAGGAACTATCAATTTACTTGCAATGGTGTCCCCAGAATAATTGACTTGATTCAAAATGATCTCAGAAAGGAGATAAAGAGATCAATGGCAATTGGGCCCAAGCTCCAAGTGCTTTGGAAAGAATTAACTATCACATAAAGTCTCTCCTAACTAGTGATGTCATCACATAAACTTAGGAGTGGTCTAGAAGCACTCCTAGTTTTATGTGATAACGTCACAAGAGAAAACAGCACACACAGAAAAATGGCAGCACTGTTATTGATGCAAGAGCTTGAAGGTACATGTAGACGCAATCCACTGTACGCAGACGTGTGTTTCGCGAAAGAAAAAACCTGTTGGACTGTTATGATGATGCAGAAATGTACAAGAACTATCAATTTACTCGCAATGGTGTCTCAAGAATAATTGACTTGATTCAAAATGATCTCAGAAAGGAGATAAAGAGATCAATGGCAATTGGGCCCAAGCTCCAAGTGCTTTGGAAAGAATTAACTATCACATAAAGTCTCTCCTAACTTGTGATATCATCACATAAATCTAGGAGAGGTCCACAAGCACTCCTAAGTTTATGTGGTGACATCAGAAGAGAACACAGCACACACAGAAAAATGGCAACACTGTTACTGATGCAAGTTGAAGGCAGATGTAATCTACGCAGACAGCGTGTGTTTCGAGATAGAAACAACCCGTTAGACTGCAACGACAATGCAGAAATGTATAAGAATTATAGATTTACTTGAAATGGCGTACTGCGAATAATTGACTTGCTTCAAAATAATCTGGAAAAGGAGACAAAGAGATCAATGGCAATTGGGCCCAAGCTCCAAGTGCTTTAGAAAGAAACTATCACATAAAGTCTCTCGTAACTAGTGATGTCATCACATAAACTTAGGAGTGGTCTAGAAGCACTCCTAGTTTTATGTGATGATGTCACAAGAGAAAACAGCACACACAGACAAATGACAGCACTGTTATTGATGCAAGAGCTTGAAGGTACATGTAGACGCAATCCACTGTACGCAGACGTGTGGTTCATGATAGAAACAACCCGTTGGACTGCTAAGATGATGCAGAAATGTACAAGAACTATCGATTTCTCGCGATGGTGTCCCAAGAATAATTGACTTGATTCAAAATGATCTCGAAAAGAAGTTTAAGAGATCAATGGCAATTGGGCCCAAGCTCCAAGAGCTTTACGAAGAAGCTGAAGCTCATAGGATAAGCACTCCTACGATTTACAGATACGTCACTTCCGAGTTGGAACAGTAACTGAATCCATTATTCACTGGGTATTCACACGAACAAATACCATGAAAAACCAAGAAAATACGGACCCATCCTAACTTTTCGATATAATCATGCGTATTTCTTTTGTCCAAACAAAACAGAAGAGAAGAGGGATAGGAATGGGGCCAAAAGCCAAAGGGTCGTACAAGGAAGTAGTTACAGCAAACCACACTGCTGCTCGATTCCAAGAATACGGACTTGTTTTCTCAGGAGAACATGCATGCCTAGCAGCAAACTACTGTAAGAAATGCTAAAGTTAAAGCAGAAAATAATCAGCTTCAGACTTGATGTGTCCGATGCATACAGCATACATATCAGCAGGAGTACCAATAGAGGGGGATAAACAATTATCATATAAATATTTGAATTCGTTCCAGGTATTCAGTGGCGGCCAAAAATTAGGAAGTGGGAAGCAGATTTGAAAGATACGAAACACATGGAAGTACCAAAACGCAAATGTGTTTCTGCTGTTCAATAAATGCAGAACCATAGGAGCACGCCACAGACAACTCTACAGAACGTACTCTCAATGAGTGTCCCCTAAGGCCGACTACTTCAGACTTGATGTGTCGGATGCATACAGCATACACATCAGCAGGAGTACCAATAGAGGGGGGGTAAACAATTATCATATACATATTTGAATGAATATGTTCCAAGTATTCAGTTGCGGCCAAAACTTAGGAAGTGAGAAGCAGATTTGAAAGATATGAAACCCATGGGAGTACCAAAAGGTAAATAAGAGTATTTCTGCTGTTCACATAATGTATCACAAACAAAATGATATAAGTTCCCACAAGATAAGCAGCCACACAACTTGTCAACTCTAAATCCCAAAGATGACATCACCATATGTGGCATCAAAAAAGAAAGGAAAAGAGAGGAAGAGCAGAAAATTAGGAGGAAAAAGTACAGATCAGTACATTTTGGTAACATGTAGACAACATTCTTACAACTGACATCTGCGCACATTTGTCAGGTGGGTATAAAACAACTTCACTACATTTGTGCACGTACATTTACATTTATGAAGAGCTGTGTTTTAATTTATCGCTTTTACATTTATCATTACAGAAGTTCCACCAGCACCCAGCAAACCAACTGCAAAGAGTCGTGGACAAGAACCCCCCATAGATGACAACATTCTTACAACTGACATCTGCGGATATTTGTCAGGTGGGTATAAAACAACTTCACAACATTTGTGCAGGTACATTTGCAGTACATTTACATTTATGGAGGGTCCATTTCATCAAAGACTTAGGAGAAGCTTTGTCTCTCCTAAGTCAGACCTGAGAGAAACTTTGAGCAAACCATTTCTTGAAAGAAACTATCATACAAAGTCTTTCCTAACTTGTGGTGTCATCACATAAACTTAGACTTAGGAGAGACAAAGCTAAAATCTGTTTCATCAAAAGCCATCACATTAAATCTCTCCTAGATTGAGACTTAGGAGAGACTTAATGAGCAAACCATTTCATGAAAGAAACTATCACATTAAGTCTCTCCTAAATTGAGACTTAGGAGAGACATTAAACAATTATCACAAACATATTTGAATGAATATGTTCCCAGTATTCAGTTGCGGCCAAAACTTAGGAAGTGAGAAGCAGATTTGAAAGATATGAAACCCACGGAAGTACGGAAGGTAAATAAGAGTATTTCTACTGTTCAATTAAGGCATCACAGACAAAATGATATATGCTGTCACAAGTTAAGCAGCCACAAAACTTGTTAATTCTAACTGGTGGAAAGGCAACCACATACTTGTAAGCCTTAGAAATGCTTTCAATGACACCGAAAGGCAGTACCTTACAAACAAAATCTTTTTGATTTATACATGTACAACCTCCTGATTTGGGCCTTCATGATATTAGTCGGTAGGAGCTTAACGTCTGGAGACGTTCGGGGGGGGGGGGGGCACTTTCATTACAAGGTGTACACCAACACCATGTACATGTATGTGTCTGGATTTTCGCCAGTGAAATATACACATATTTCATTGTAGGGTATATTTACATTTATCATTATATCAAATTTCTGTATAATCAGTGATGTTTAAGTCTCTTCTGTAAAGTACCATTTGTAGTATCTGTAATGTGAAAATAACGCTAGGAAAGAGTACTATTACAAGATATAAAGAGAGCACAGCTCATGAGCAGGCTTGCAAAATGAATGCAGACTTGGTGAAATCGCAAGCTAGAATACTTGCCTTTTCTCAGTCTAAATCTACTACATGTAAGGTTTCCAAGATGGAAATAAAGATGTGCAGTTTCTTTGTTGAAAACAATCCTTCAATATCTCTATCGGAAGACCTACTTGCACTTATGAAAAGTCCATTTCCCTCCAATGAAAATTTGAAGCAAGTGACTCTAGGGAAACAGAAAGCTACAAATACAATCAGACAGGTGTTGGGCTTTTATTACCTAAAAGAGGGAGTTGAGAAATTGCTCTGTCAAATGCTATAGCAAATCCATGTCAAATCCATGTCAAATCCATGTCAAATCTATGTCAAATCAATGTCAAATTGCTAAGTCAAATGCTATGACAAATGCTTTGCTACTTCAGGCGCCGACATG